>JABASD010002547.1:0-25822 GCA_019776165.1 Pogonognathellus flavescens
GCTTACATAGCGGCAGTAAAACGACATGACACGAAAATACAGAATATTTCTCCCACTCCTTCAACATTGAGATACATAACTATATAGGGACGGGGCGGGAGATTGAAAAACTATGCCATTACCTTACGCCATAAGGCCATAACAAATCGGTATGAACTATGAAGCCCACTATAAATCTCTAAAAACTACATTTACTACAGCTACCGTGTATCCTGTTTGAAAAAGGACTGAATTTTGCACATAATTAGTCAAAATTTTAATTAATTAATCAAAGAAATCAATTTGGAACAAGGCACAAGGTAGAATCAGTTGACAGAACGTTTTAAGATTTTCGAATCTCACACCATGGTCAAAATTG
The DNA here is from genome assembly GCA_019776165.1 of Pogonognathellus flavescens. Taxonomy (NCBI): domain Eukaryota; kingdom Metazoa; phylum Arthropoda; class Collembola; order Entomobryomorpha; family Tomoceridae; genus Pogonognathellus; species Pogonognathellus flavescens. The sequence goes on from JABASD010002547.1 coordinate 359, forward strand.
AAATCACGTGCACTCTGCGCACTACCACAATAAAAAAATATTTAGGATTCTCATTGTGCATAAAGACTAAAGACTTGAGACAAACTTGAGAAAATACCTAATTAATATTTACTGCTTAGCTCAGTTACCTTTATTTGCGAAATGTTATTATTTGTTGTAAAAATGAATTATTAATATTAGCTAATCGTTTTTGTACATAGGTGGAAGTCTTGAACATCAAACAGGCAATAGATTTGCAATAAGTCAGATAAATAGATTATCAAAGACAGTATCTGCATCCTATATATAATCTGTCGCTATAATGCAATGTCTCCATATAATATAAGAAATCATTTTCGCATGCATATCGCAAAGCGAGGAAATGCAAGGGGAAAAGTACAAATTAAATACACGATATACGATACACCTTCATTCAACTATGCAAAGTCCACTTTTGAGTACTTGTGTTAAGTCTGATCAGTAGTTAGAAACAAACACACGGATTTAACTTTAAAAATAGTAGTATATACTATATACAGATATGTACATACTGTAGTATTATCAATTTAGTTTAAAGACAAGTATTTTTCTCACAGAATTTATTTGTCTCACTTAAACCCAAATCAACCTTCTAAGCTTTACTGATCGCCACGAGTCCAATTAAAAAGTTTGAACTACACGTTAGCGTTAACCTAAATTGCGGTTTAGATTTGATGGTTGATATGATTAGTGATTGCTAACCGCTTTAGAACTAAGAAACTGGCAATGAATTGGTATAGGTATAATAATTCACAATTACTGGTCTACTAAAGTCCAAAGTTTGTGGTTTAAGATACATTTTCGCACGTATTATTATTTATGCTGTGCATTTCCAATAAAAATGCAAAAGTACAATCTTTAGGCATTTTGTATTTAGCCAATATATAATTTTATAACTTTTTACCATGCAGTGCCAGAGAACTTTCCACTCCACTACTCGATCAACTTGGAGATCAAAACCTTTGCGAGATATAAATAAGAACTACCTATTAGTAGTACCAAGGTATATTAGATGAAATATACCGATACGACCACGAGTTTCCTCAGTAAAGTCTCAGAACACAGAATGGAATAATAATGACTTCCAATTGTTTTAGTAACTGCGAGAGCACTATATAATATTTGACATTGTACTTCACACGAACTAGGAACTCGATCTCATGTAGAGTAATAGAAATGGAAAATAAGATATTCCTAAGCTCAATCTGTTTCAGACGAAATCCACTCGTAACGAACTACCATGTGCAAGTGTGCATACATTGTGCACTTACTAGTGTTTTTGTCTCTCTATACACAAGAATCACAAGTGAGACAAAAACAAGATTGATTTACGTCACAATTTATTTAATGTATATTTAATGTCTACACATTGATATTGCTAATACAAAAATGTATATTGAATAATAATTACTCACTCATTGAATCTAGGTAGGTAAGTTGACATATATAACCCAAGTACACAAATGTACACTGCAAATATATGACTGTAGAGTGTTGCGCTCACCTCTAAAGTTAGCAAGTACAAGTACACATGAAGGAAAATGTAGACAGCCACAATTTACTTCTCATTTCTCACTGCCTCTGCCTGTTTCATGTGATGCATCAAATATGATGTAACTATAACCTCACAAAAAGTCTCACACACATGCAGTCTGTCTCACTCACAATTTAATATGCTCTCACTCTTCCCTTTTATTCCTTTAGAATTGGTGGTCGCTAATAACCAGTGCAGAACAACTGACAACCCTATGATACCTTACAATTAGTCATGCTTGTCGTTATTGTTTTATTGTTAGTCATCTATTGATATAGAATCACCGGGCCGAAGCTTTTATTGTACATGTAGGCAAATGGTTGTTGAAACTACCAATTATTATATCATATCCACATGCTTAGAAATAACTACCTACTATACCTAGTGCCTATTTTGACATATGCCTCTAATGGAAAAACAACGATGGGCTACTCTTGTCAATCCTGCACGTGTCCACTCTTAAATAAACTATATGCAATGCTTTGCTAGCTAATAACTATACTGAGTGAGTGAGAATAGTACTCACTATCAGCTAGACAAACTCCTAGTGTAAAATATTACACTATGTACCTATATGGGGAGATTTCCATGAAACACCATAATAGATGTTACTTTAGTGAATTCAGTGCGATGTGAAGGGTTGTTAACAGAAAAATAGAAACTATCATGCAATCGAAAAGTGTTCATGAGTTATAAACTGTTCCCCCATTTACGAAATAGAGGAAACTCTGGTCTGGTCGCCTTTGCTCTTTCTAAATATACAATTATTCCCTTAGGAAGAAATGTAATTGCCAGTTTACGCGGTGCGCTATAAGCCGCAGATTAGATAAAAGTATAATGAAATGGAAATGTACTTACAAGTTTATAGTGTATAATATGAACACGACAGGATATAAAATGTGAGACTGTATAAGAGTGAAGTTCACGAAAAACTAAATTAACTGCCTTATAATGCACTACACGAGTCTGTACTATTTTGTGACACAAGAATGAAGGGTTCTCCTAGTATTCTGCAGTTTCTGCAGCTAAATGCTAACAACTTGACGTTGCGAATTAGTTTTGGCGTATTTCAACTGAATCTACTGACTGATAAGTAAGTAGATGCTGTATGTTCATATGAAGTACATATGGAGGGTGGGAGGAATGAGGTCAGCTTCTACTAGCTAATTCTATTTGTTGGAAGAGGTAATAAAAACGACTAGATAGACCGTTGAAAATAATAATGCTAAAACTTGGAAGCACACAGTTGCTAGTAGTCCGTTGTGCAATAAACCTTGCAATGTTTACGTATATAGTTCATACTATGCATGTTATATCTGTACATACTTTAATGCACTGCATATGCTTAATAGACATGCAGAATGCATGTTGGGTGTAGATGTACACAGAAGTAAGCGTATAGCATATTATTATTATCCACTAGCCACTACCTACCTTGTTTTATCTGTTCCTATATAGTATAATGGTGGTTGGTAGGTATAACTTATATTTATTATCCACAGTTGCCCAGCCGAAGTGATACCTTACATGATTTCATAATACAATTGTTGGTATTGTTTCGTTCGTATTTATGTGAGCGTTATATATTATTGTAGCAATGCTTGTAACATTCGTGTAGGCTTTTTGTAGACATGAAAATGCACATCTGCTATGATAAAGAACAAAATGTTGTTTACGTTACCTTGATTTTTAGCTTAAAAATTAAGCAAGTACAATAGTCTCCACCATTACCTGTGTTTATGCAGAGTAGGTACATTATGGACATGTACATAAAGTGTTATAATGTTAATATACACAAAATACAATACGTGTGCTGTATTAAACAGTTTTTTACATACCTACCTCTAGTACATTGTGTTATTGAGGAAAACACTAATTTACACTTCTCACTAACAAAGTCACATTATTGTGATGTTTAAGCATATTCATTTGGCGATGGACCAACCCAGTGCTATCCCTGAAGATGGAAATGTCCTTTAATAATCTAATGGTATAGCTGTCAAAAGTTCTATTAAATATGCACTATGTTTAAACTTGAGGGTGAGTAGAGTATACACAATAAGCTCCATCGGTAGGGAAATAATCATAGTATCGGCTTTGCTTATCTGTTTAAAATGAAAGAGGGATGAACTGTTACGGTACGATTACTACAACATAGCATTAATTAGGTGTAATAAAACATATTGGATTTTTATGAAGACTATCAGTTGAATCTTTAAGGACAGTAAATTTTAATTGTGTTTCTAGGCACGTTGTATGTAATGTGCCTCCTCCTCCCTCCTCTGAAAGCTAAAGCTTATAATTGAAGAAACTAAAAATGTGTTAATGTAAAAAATGAATTCTAATTGCATCTATTTATGCCTACAGGACATTTTCGATTGAGGATTGACGTAACTTAAGTTAATAGCAATTATGAGAACCCAGATGGAAAGTTTTACTCAATTTTCAATTCGATGTTGTTCTGCCATTTGTAACAAAAACCACATGCAGTTACAAAACTTTCATGATGATACTATATGTTGCATCATTTTACTTACTATTGCACCTACTTGTAATCATTTGAATGATCGTGAATTAGTAGGTAGTAGGTAGTGAAATTCTTTCCTGTACAGAATGCAAAACCGATATAGTAAAGATGAAGATACAATGGATGCTGAATGGGGACCTAAACAAAGATTGTAGTATTGCCAAAAGAGAAGAACTAAAATGTTTTTTAGTTTCCTGTATTGAAAACAGCACTGCATAATAGAATTGACAAGTCTTAGCTATAAATTACACGTGTCTATGAATTTATTACATGCGTTATGCTTGTAGGGTAGAGAAATCTGTTTGTTTAAAAGTCATTAGACAGTGAGGGTCTCACATTTACATTCATACGCAGTCATTATTTTCGCCCGTGCTCGCGTATGACATATGTTTTGTTTTTATATACGTGAAATGAAGTGAGCAGCAGTTGGAGAGAAGGCAGTTGGTGGCGAGCAGAAAAAACAGTGATGTTGAGTTAGGCTAAAACACAAGACAGAAGTAGGGGAGCTTTTTGTACTTCAAGTTATTATCAAGGCAATAATCTTTTTTGTCAATAGAGTAAACATTAAAATAGAACAGAACCCTCCAAGTGGATAATGTGCATGGAGAGCTAAGAAGAGGAGAAGAGATGGTCGCAAGCTGAATGGTAAACAACACATACGTAGAAATTGCATGATGGAATGCTGTAAAAGAATACTCACACGGTGGTGGTGCTGTGTTACTATTTATAATAAATATTATCATGATCTCACCCACTTAGACACATCTACATCTTTATGCATAAGTATTACACGTATTTTATTACTTATATGTACTATAGTGTATATCCATAAGTGCTTAAGCCTTAGCTACATATACAGTCTTACCACCCTATCAGAGTTACGTCATTTCTTATATATGTTTATACTTCTTCAGGTGGTTAAAGCTTATTTATAAATAGGTACTCACTTGTTATATTCATTAGCATAATCTGGAAGTGTTATGAACATGGAGGAAGAGAATACCTAAAGGATTGCAATATGAATTGCGATTTCTTGCCTTGCGGAACAATTGAATTATTCTTGGAGGACTCGTGATACGTGTGTATTTAGGTATTTACATTTAGAATTATTAAAAACTTATTAGCATTTTTGATGATTGATGAATAAGACTTGTTTTCTCAATAACTAATTTTCTAGCTATTATTTACTGTGTAGTGTGTAGAGTTTAGGTACTGAATCTTGTGATAGCTTTGTACTTTACTCTGAAGTTCCATATCTGGCTAGTGCCCATTTTTAGACTGTAGGTATGTTAAACGCATGAATAGAATCCTCTTCTGCGCCTATAATTTATGTATAGCCTGAAAAGCCTCGCATAAATTAGGGTACGTCATAAGAAGTGTAAGGTGGTGAGAATTCGTTATACATATCCAGATAATAATATCTGGAGATCTACAGACATACTAAACTATATTATTACTTGTATAAACAAAACCATAACCCTGAGTTGAAAGCTTGGCTCGGCTGGGATGTTTACTTTTATAAATAAATTGCGTTGTACGCCTCTTTTTCAAAGCGGGAGGAAGTAGAGGAAATGCGTTATATTCTTTTCCGCTGCACAAACTTTAGTCGTATTGAAATAACAAGCTGAATGCTTTAAGTTCTTTCACAGTTGCACCCACACCGAACCCTTGATAAGAATGCTAATCAGTTTAACTTCGTGTTTAAGTATAAATACCAAAATCCGTCCTGTTTTTTCCAAACTTTATGAGTAGTACCATTTCTATCTTTTTCTTTTACATATTTCGTGATGCGAAGCTTAACTGGCTGCGTTTGAACGAACATAAATACATAGAAAAACAGTTTTAAGTATATATACACAGAACTTTCTAAGAAAGATTTCAGAATAGAACTATACAATGCGCGAATGCGTACTGGTGCTATAGGATATAATATTATGATAATGTTCACACACAAAAATGTGACTGGTAATAGCATGTGTCCAATATCCATGTATCAAGCATCGCATGCAATGTGCGTTACGTTTATATTATGCCGTTTCCGTGAAAGCAGTACAGGAAATCAAAGTAGTACACAAGGCAGAGTTATTTTAGGGGTAAAATTAGCTCATTCGTCACCATCACTGTAAAAGCATTCAGTTTCAGTTACGGTGCTGCATTAATACAGTCTGAAGCTTAAAGGAGTATTTTGTAATTGGTCTCCCTCACATACTTAAGGAGTAATAGTTTATTCGTGCGTATCAGCTTTAGCTACTTTTCACTGTGTACTGCGTGTACCTATGTCTACTTTACATTGGAAAATTGAAATTCCTCAAAATCACAGAAACATTTGCTTCGTTTGTCTCTCGGAATTTTATCTATTGCTCACATGCTGCAACGGAATTGGTTGTTTCAGATTTTTAGTTTTAGCCAAAGTGTAAGCTGTAACCTGTCAGTTGTAATTTAAACAAAAGTGACTTTCTGAATCAGAAGATTTGACATGAAACTGCCTTTAGTACATTTTACACACGATTGTCAGCGCTAAAGGCACCTAATTACATACAACTTACACTTACTGCGTTTATATTATGTACATACATATGTAGTAGTACTATCTGTAGTTGGAAAAAAGTAGTCTGAAATATGTACTGAAATCTACAACCGCAATGTATATTATGATTTTTCATTACGAATGAATTTACGCAACAATTGTTGTAATTTTCTCGCACAGACTTTACTGCAAGTGTACATCTACAGATAAACAGTATTTAATTACATAATAATGCGGTTTTACATTATAAGCATCATATTTGGTGCATCACATCACATTATACTGTCACGGAAATTATAACTACTACTGCGTAGTAGACTTTTTATGCATATTTTCACATTTAATTATCCTCTACAACTTCTTCAGGCTCTGAATCTCCGTTGCCCCCTAATGCTTCTAACTTTTGTCTCAGATTTTTAATTATTCCATTTTTCTGTACGAGGATTTTTTTCATATTAGCGTAGGCTCCTGTGGCTTGGAACTTCTTTTCCAATTCCTTTTCTGTTAAAAGTAAATTAGACTGAACTTGACGTAATTTACTCTCACGAGACTCCAAATCTTTCTTGAGATTTTCTGTTTCCAGTGCTGCAGCTTTACGACTGCTCTCAAGCTCCAGACTCATTTTCTCAACTGTTTCACGCACAGTTTCAAGTTGACTTCCCTGAGATGATTCCGTTTTATTAAGAGCTTCCATCAATGTTTCTATTTGTTTCTGAGCGTTATCCAGTTCCTGGGATAGGGATGATACTTTGGAGTGGATCTCGCCCGATGGTGACTCTTTGTTAGAGTTTTCATCATCTGCTGTTTCACCCATCTGTGCACACACGGTAAATTATTCAATGATAAAAAACAGGTTTGTTAAATTTCGTAGAACTTGCGTTGTTTAGTAGAAAATCAATCAACCTTCCCAAAGTGTTCTTTCATACTTTGTAAGTAAAGTTGTTTACATAGGTATATCATTATTATATCAAATTCAGTTGCAAATGCTGATTCTTTATAATTTTCTTACTTGATAAACACAAGTTGATTGTGTATAACCGCAGAAAAAGCTAAACAATCCTAACTATTTTGTATGAAGCTAATAATTATGAATTATAAGCTTACACTCTGAGTTTGGCACTCTTGTAGCCGATTCTTCAGAATTTCATTTTCAGTGACCAGTCGAATGATCTCTTTCTTTAAGTTGGAGGCTACATTCATGTCTTCCAAAGGCAACACAGATTGCTTGCCTCTTGTAACAACGATATTCATCTTTTCAGGCTGTTTGCGCAAGTTTTCGTCATACATTTTAATGGTAGTCAATTTTTCACTGAAATTCAAAAATTTAACAAATGTATTATACAAATGTATACAACTGTATTCGATCAATATATCTAATCTTAATCATGCGATGAAAAATATATATGTCAATATTTTTTAATTACCGGTTTTCCAACTCGGAAATATTTGCGGTGAGCGTTAAATGCCATTCTTCGGCTTGTGAAAGTAACTGTTGCACTAAAAGTACGTTGGTATGCACACAGTCACTTAACTCCGTTTCAACTTCGCCATCGACATTTTCCTGAAGATTCTCAAGAATCGATTTAACTTCATCTGCTGTATACGTTTCATCATCTCTTATTCTAGCCAGCAACGACAATGAATATAATTAGCTACCAATTCGTTTACTTTACATAAAACCTTTAGGGGAGAATAATGTTATTAAACTATATGAAATGTAAAGAACTCACTTAAAGTTCATCACAGTCATGAAACAATGATCCACGGATTTAAGTCTTTGGCTCTGCTGATACTTGGACAATCTTAAGAATTCCGAAACTAATCCAGCGTGCACAGGATTTAATTTTAAATCGAGTTCATTCTGTGGAAATTGACATACATAACATCATATAAAAGGTAGCCTCAATACAAACAAATTAAACACTTTTGTGTGTAACTCTAAGCTTCTAATGCACAAATGTAGTTATGAATGATTTATAAATTAAAAATGTGTCCTGAATATTCTTAACTATATACAAATTTCTTTACTTTACCATGATTGAGCTGAAGTAGGCAAAAACCTTATTCGGGAACTTTGATTTTTCTAAAGATTTTAGCCGACTCGAATGATATTGCACTAAATCGCTGTTTGGAGTACACAACTCAAATCCCACAAGAGCATTAAATCATATAAAGCAAAAAATCTTATGGTATAAAACCATCAAGTCAATACTGTTACTGTACAAATACTAAATACCTAATCTATGCAGTAAATGGAAGAGTATCGACATCGACTTGTATCCAGGAAAACAAACCGTTGTCAAGAATCGATTCGCTGAGGCGGGTATTGTTCTACTCCGGCCTTCACTAAATCGTGTTTGCAGAACTATGAATCTAAAAAAGTTTGTGTGTTCTTCAGCATTTTCCTATTATTTACTCTGTTAGTATGACGCATTCATGACAAATCTAAAAAATTATGCTTCTTAACACTAGCAATAACTTCTGTCAATTTATTCCTTCTTTACATGTGTAGGTGTACTTACATTTGTGTAGCTTTATTAACCATTATACAATTACATTTGATACCCTTGCAACAGATTTATGTAGCAATAAAAATTAAAAATCAATTAAAAATTCATGTGACCACTCTCAGCAGAAATCATATAAGAATCCATTCCAGCCACACAAAATGACATTTAGACAAAACAAGATTTGAAAGCCACGATTTTTTTATCCATTCCAACTTGCTTCAATTGTTGTTCTCCCCAGTTAGGATAAATTCTTTTGCAGGTTCCTCCGCAATCTAATGCGTCACAAGCTGAAATGCACGTTCCTCGTGTGTCCACTGACAAAGGCTTCTTCTGCCACCGCTTGGGTAAGTTTTTGCAGTTTCCGGGGGGTTCAAGCTCAATGTAATGAGAAGATCCTGGAAATGAAATTAATTTTAGAAATTTTGGCATACCCAGTATAAAATATTTCATTACATTTTTCAGAGGTATTCTTAACTACATATATGAATTCAGAGTAATTAAAAATACACATGAACCCGAAAAAAATGCAATATATTCAATTACCAGCTAAGTACTCATCCTGGTAGAAGTCTGCTTTAGTTCCAAGAGGTCCATACTCTTCTAGCAACAAATCTTTCTTTCCCAAAACTACAAGGCACAGCCCAAGAAAAATTGAGATTCTGATGAAGCTTTTCATTTTGTTAAGGATTGGTTTTGAATAAGCTGAAGGAACAAAGGAGAACGTTTCTCTTTACCGTGCACTGAAGAACTGATAAAATAATTCTTCAGTTCAAATTATACATACGGTTAATTCAACTCCAAGTTAAAGGGAGCAAACCAGCTATTGTCATTTCTAGACTTATATTATTCTAAACAAAATGCACAGATTGCTCAAGAAGATTCATATAAGGGGCCTGTGCAACATCGTACATTATACACTCGTACGCTGTCACTAAAAGTTCATTCCCATTCACGATTTCACCTCAGGCTAAAAGGGTGCTCCAATTCGAGTTTACATTTAATTTATTGCCGTCATGTCAAAACTATTAACATTGGACGAGCAATGTAGAAATACAACTTTACATTTTGTGATCGAATACGATACGAACAGTAAATTACATAGCAGTTCTTCCAACTCCTTTGAATTTAACTAAACTTTGATAGCATTTCAAGTATGGAAAGCGAATGACTTAAGAGATTATTATGCAAAACGATTAGGTGCATGGGGACAATGTTCTATGAACTAAATTACTAAATGCAATTCTATTACCTAAGTTCCTCGTTCGTGTATTTGCACGTAAACTGTCCGAATCATACTTTGATGCCTTAAGAGCTTCATGAAATATATTTAACAATCATCACTTCTACCATTAGCATTACTCGTGAGTGTAGCATACCTTTTGCCTTACATACAAAAATGATTATGCTTCTCAAACTACAAATGGATTTACAAGAAAGCAGGTCGGTATTATTTACAGACCCAGATATTCTGGCTGATGTTGTTTATGAAAAGCGTGTAACAGTACTTAGAGTGCCTTTACACCCACTGTAGACAATATTTTTTCTTGGCTACACATAAAAAGCTGTTGCGGATCTATTATTGACACTATTGCGTGTTTCATTTGCTAGATGTTAATAGATGTCTGTATAAAATGTTGTTCCATTGTATATAAGTAATGAGTTTCTGATCTGATCAAGTTAAATTTTATGTTAATACAGTAAAGGAGTATATTTGTGCACTGTAACACATTTAATTATAAAATAAGTTATATTATATAGATGAAGGATCCGTCAACAGTAAGTAGTATTTATAACTATAACACTTGCCTATTTTACACGTTTATTAGAATCCGTATACACCAGGACGCACAACTGAACTGTGTAAATAGTATTTCAACTTTCCTATACTTATTTAGGTCTATTCATAAGATACACTATACAGCCAAACTGAGAAGGAAAGCAGAGAATATTTGGATCCCATTATGCACTATTGTTCATGATGAGTTTCTTTTACATCAGCAAGTAATATACAATAATATTTTATGGGTCTGTCTGGTTGGGTATTAATAGTAACTTAATTGTAATAGCATATAATATTATCTATTTATTATAAAGTCAAAGCTTGTACGTTTCTCTATGGTGAAAACTTTATAATGTAATAGTAATCACAGTAAACAGACACATCTTTTGTATTACCATTTCATACTGCATGAAGTATAGTAAATAGAATGGAAAGCGGATCTAAGGCTTATCTTTCAAATAACAACACGTACCTAGACCTAGTTGGCAAGTACAGTTGAAGTTGTAAACAAAAAGGAAATCTCATAAATGACAATCTAATGATAAGATGGACACATAAACACTAATATTTGTACATCGTGAAATACATTATATGGATGGATCCGGTTCAAATGAATGAATTTTTTCATATTTCATCAATATTAGTTGCAATCCAGCATGAATGTAGTATGCATTAAAACAGTAATACTACCATTGTACCATTTATAGGCGTATTACAGTTGTTATACATAGTAAATATAAATATATGTTACATAAGAAGTAGTATTTATACTACCATCCAGTTTAACGTGCATAATGGACATTCCAAATCATATTATTTTGAAGAATTGATTCCTTCGCGAATTATGCTTGGTTTTGTAGGTGGGATTGTAATAGTAGTCGATATACAGTTCTATTAAGTTGTAAATGTCAGTCACAAAGCCATAAGTCATGAAACGTCGCCCACGAATTTGTTTCTTACAGTATACTAGCCTTCATGTAGCACGACACTTCGTTAGTATTCCAATCATGATTGTTAAATGTCACAGATGAAAATGTTTTGTGAATGTGTATTTATAAAAGAATATTTAACAAGTTACTTTTTCTGTGTATTACTTACGTATTACGTAAGCAGTAAGTGTAGCAGTGTAAGAAAAATGCAATTTCTCCGACGAAGTAGGGTACAATTTGACTGCATTAAGGAATTAAGCATGCAAACCTTTTCCAAGTCGAATTGCTAAAAATCCTCGGCAATACAATTTGAAGCTGTGATAATTCCAGGTTTGAAGCTGTTATTTACAAGGTTTCAGTACTATCGCTGTCACTATTAACGTGTAATGGTGTTCTCCTCTCGCCTGGATGGTTATTTATAACACGCGAAGGGGAAAAAATCCTATAAATTCTTCATCAGCTCTTAATTACACCCAGCAAATGTTAATTAGTTTAGCAAACACTCATTCAAAATTTAGTAACATCGAAAATTGCAATACCGTGTGCATGCATCCATACATGTTACAATAATAGTTATAATTGCAATACCTATAACCTATAAGGATGTGCACACAAGACATTACATTCAGACAGTTTCGCATTTATATAGGTATTTAGTTTTAAGAGTCTAATTTTTAACGTTTGCTGAAACTCTAAAATGTCAAGCGTGCAAGGATCCATTTACTGGCGGTGCATATTATTTCCTACATTAATCCGATACCGAAACCCAAGAAAACAATTCATGTTTTGTTTAGTAGTCCACCTAAAAAGCTAAATAAATCTAGTTTTTTCCTAGTACGTTTTCAAATACAAATATACTCTTATATGCTTAGCCTAAAATTTGTAGTAGGTATTTGTGCAATAGTCATAGGAATGCTACATGAAAAGATAATGAGCTATGGTAAGAATATGGACAGAATATTCCTATGCATGAGTTTGCGATTTTAAAGAACGAGCAGGTTGTGTATGACCGTAGTGTGTTAAAATTGGAGCTGAGTTTTTAATTTTGCATTAGCATTTCGGTGTTCGATGCTAATAGACGAAACAATCCAAAGGGGCATTTGAATTCTTAAATGAAAACGTGAGCATGAAGCTAAAATAAACCGAGCCAAAAACAGCAATAAGGTAGCAGTGAGAATGTTAAAAAATATTTTCTCTCTAATGGTCCGTCGCTTTCCATTACTATTACTTATCTCACGAGATTGCTCACCACTTTTGGTTACAAAAATATGAGTTCTTATCTAACTACTTCCCTGAAGAGTGAAGACTATTATTGTTCAATATTAGCACTGTAGCATTCCGTGTTTAAACTCAGTTTGGGTCAAGCCTTTCATTGCCGATATAAACTTAGAATATAATATACAGAATCGAGGTTCGTGGTGCGCACTTTGAGTGTGAACCTGATACTATTAGTAATACCAGTAGTATAAGTGTACTTAGTTGGCAAAAAGAGCCTGGTACAAATTTTGAGCAAAATGAACATGTCAATTGTTCTTATATTGTTCATTTTTTACGAAATTGAGAATTGTGAGTGTAAATAAAATAATATCAGGGGGTAGTTTTCTTTTCTCAATAACTCCAACATGAATAACAACCACACTTCCATGAAAAACATAAGTGATAAAGCAATAGCCAATGCAGTCGTTAAAAATGACTACCCCTCTGGCCAAAATTTCTCAATTATTGGTGAAAACGAGCAAGGTTTCGACAGGGCTGAAATGGTTTGGATACTGAGCTGCGTCGGAATAGCGTGGATTATCATTCCAGGAATTGGAATATGTAAATTTGAATCTTTATAACATGATATTTCTAATAATTCAATCTAGGTCTTATGCTTACAAAGAATTCTGCAACATAATCTTTTTTGTTTCAGTTTACAATGGCATGGGCAGCAAGAAAAATGCCCTGAGTGTTAGCATAGCTTCTTTATGGTCTTGTGCTGTAGTGTCCGTTCAGGTATGCATGATCCAATCAATTCTGTTATTGTAATATTTTATTATCTTGTCGTAAAATGATACATAAAATCTCAACAATGAAACAATCTCAACAAATTCAATTTACTACATACAAATAATCCACAAATTATCAGCATCTGTATGTACAAGATACAACGAAAGTAACGAAATCATAATTAACGAAATTATTATTCACAGTGGTATATTATTGGATCATCTTTAGTCATGAGTAGAACTGGCGGTCCAATAATTGGAAATTTCGATCATGTTTTTCTCATGAACATGGGAACTATGCCCGCCGTGTTGAACCCTAAAGTACCTGAAACTCTAATTTCTCTTGTGTTTGGTCTATTTGCGGCTATTACTCCAACTGTCATGTTAGGGGCGATTGCAGACAGATTTCGCTTGATACCATTTATAGTGTTTATGTTTTTCTGGACAACCTTTGTATTTGATTTTGTCATTTATTGGGAATGGAATTTAAATGGCTGGATTTCGAAAGAAGGGGGTAAGAAACTCTCCCAACACTGTAGCACGAAACATTCGTTAAAATGTGTCGTGTTTATGTTGCATTAAACGTAGAAGCATATCAATTCAAAAATTAATCAATTAATATCTCAATTTTGCAGGCTTAGACTTTGGAGGTGGATCAATCGTACATGTCACTACAGGTTTTTCTTGTTTGGCATATTCTCTCCTACTTGGCAAACGCAAGAAGCCCAATGAAACCCCGCATAACATGTCCCATGTATTTCTAGGAGGAAGTCTGATTTGGTTTGCTTGGTTGATTGCTAATGCCGTTTCGGGTAAGTTCGCAATTCGATATTTCTAAGTCCTATTAATATTACCCCAGATGGGACGTTTAAATTTGAAATGTTTGGTAAAGGTCTTTCAGCGAATTTGAGAACGGTATCAGTTTTAATTTGCACGAATTTGTCGGCTTCAATGGGGGGAATAACCTGGACCGTTTTAGATTTTCGAAAAGAAGGCAAATTATCCACGATGGCTTTTATTTCTGGAGCTGTCGCCGGTCTTGGTATAGTTTATACAAACATTTGATGAAAACCTACCTAATTAATCCAAACCAATTTAAATGAATTCGCTATCAAACAATTGTGACCTTTCAGTTGTTATAACCCCGGCAAGTGGATTTGTGACACCCAGTGCCAGTGTACTGTTTGGATTCATTGCTCCATTCTTTTGCAGAATCATGATTGGGTTTAAAAGATTTGTAAGAATTGATGATGCCTTCGATGTTTTTGGAGTTCATGGAGCGGGTGGTGTACTGGGAGCAGTTCTTACCGGAATTTTCGCACAGAAATCAGTAGCTAAACTTGATGGAACTGAAATTGACGGAGGCTGGATGGATGGAAATTGGATTCTGCCTGCAATTCAGCTATCTGATTCTCTTGTGTGCGGTGCGTGGTCCTTTGTTGTGACTCTTTTCTTAGTGTTTATAATTGACAAAATCCCTGGCTTAAAAATTCGAGTTTCGGCTGAAGTGGAAGAAGATGGATTGGACAATGCTCAGTTGGGAGATCTACTTTATCAATTTGTAGATGATGGAGACAGTCTAAAAGTCGCATTGAAAGAAAGTGGGATTATATCTGTCACACCGATAAATAGCGGCGGGGAGAAGATGGGAGACAAAATGAAATCTGCAACGATGCTCAATGAATATGACGATCTAGCGATGTCTCCTTTGCAAAATATTTTACACTATTAGCATGATAAAATCTGTGATTTTTCGTTTCGATTCAATAATATTCTTATTTGTTACTATTTCTATGTATTCTGTACCGATATACTTCAATATTTAAGTATATCGGTATACACAAAGCGTTTTAGAGTTACTCAGTTACTGGTCTCAGGTATATCATTACCATTAGTTTACTCATTATTGCTACACACACTTTACTTAAGTAGTAAATTAAAGTTTGTTGTGGGTATACAGAAGTTTACATATCAAAGTGAAAATAGACAAGCACATCTGCACTCGTCATAATTTGAGTACCCACAACTACAATTACATATTATGCTAAAGTCATTTTAGCTATAGAGGTATAATAGTCACTGTATTTTATCTCTATTCCTTTTCCTTGCGGAACATCATTTCGATTATAAAATGATTTTTACTTTTATTTAACACCAATTTTAGAAGGAAAATAACATTAAACTACATATTGGGTAAAGTTAGTCATAATATTATGTAATATAATATGTCAACATTGTTATCATTGTGTTTTTGTTTTGTTTGTTTGAAGTTTGAGATACTATAGTAAATACTGAAACTTTTAGTACTGCCGTACATAGCGTATTGTTTCCGAGCCTTTGAAAAGTTGATGTTAGTACACGATATACAGGTAAGTTATTGTATTTGCGCTGATGCATTTATGATGGGATAGTAATAATGTAGATATGACTGCACACTATAAAAATTTTATGTATTCTCTTCAGGTTTAATTGAGGACACAATTCCGAATGTTGTTTGCTTGTGCAGTGTATAATTTCACTAGACACTAGACTAGGTATCTAAACTGTTTCAATATCTTTATAGAACTTTTCTTATCTTTCTCATCAGCTACTTAAGTTTGATGTCTTGTCTGTCAGTACGATAATAATATGATTAGTATGAAACCGATGTGAAATACACTTATATCCGGTTAAGGGTGAAGAAGATGGCGTATATTTGTGGTAATTGTGGTAATATTTGAAGTATTGACACTAATTTTTGCATCCAATTAATTGAAGTCAGGTAAGTAATCTTAAAATTATTTATATCCCAATAAATGTTGTAAATGTACAATCTTATTTCTCAATCAAGTGCCTGTGATCTGTGAATGACTAATTTTAAGATTACTAATAAATAGTATGCAATACACAAATTAAGTAATGCCTTTGTAACATGAAAATAATTGTAATTTGTCATTTCATAAAACAAGTTCGAATAAAATTAGATTACATACTCGTCTCATATGTTGTAATTTGAATGGTAGATTATTTTTGCATGTATAGGTTGATGTAATCGATGATGCGTGAGTGATGGATGCAAGTTCATACATTAAGATACGGTTGCTTCACTGTTCGTAGACTTGCGATCTTCAAGATGTTCATACATGGAAAATCCCATTTCTGCTTTATCTAGACCATTTTTCTCTACCTCTTCATCAACACGCAAACTGAGTCCGGGAATCTTATCAATGACAAATAAAATCACAGCCGTCATTACAAAAGCCCAACCACCCCCAGCAACAGTATCAATAGCTTGAATCCCCAATTGTTTCCAGTTTCCATCCAACCAGCCTCCTTCAATTTCTTGTGCATCAACCGCTGCAACGGATTTCTGGGCGAAGATTCCTGTCAACAGATTTCCAACCACACCCCCAATACCATGAACGATGAATACGTCGAAAGCGTCGTCAATTTTCATCGCATGTTTCAATTTCATGCAGAAATTGCAAATCAAGGGTCCTGCAATTCCGAAAACTATGCTGGAACTTGGAGACACATATCCTGATGCTGGTGTGATCGCCACCAAACCACAAATCATTCCACAACAGAAACCAAGAGCTGAAAATTTCTTTTCGTGGCGGTAATCCAGCAACGTCCATGTAATACCACCAACTGAAGCGGACAAATTGGTTGTGATCATTACCTATACAAAGATGTATTTGCATGTACTTATATCTCTCAAAAACCTTTTTATTTAGATTGATAAAGTTTTATGGAATCATTCAGATTTTTAACATTTCCATCTGTTTATATAGGTTATTTATAATTTAATGAACAATTCATACCGTGACAGCCCTTAAAGATGGAGTTAAACCACTTCCAGCATTTGCTATAAGCCTAGATGTTCATATACAAAGAAAATAATGTGTTAATGTTCTATTTATTTTGTAAAAATAATCTATCAATTCATTTATTTTTCATGAACTTACCATCCAAACCAAATGAAGCTCGTACCGAGGATGACATGTGCCATATTGTGGGGAGGTTTTTCCCGAGTATCCTGTCGCTTCCCCACCATTAGAGCATAAGCTAATGCAGCTGCACCCGTACTTATGTGAACAGGAGTTCCGCCACCGTAGTCTAAGCCTCCCAATCTGTGAACCCATCCATTACGATTCCAAGTCCAGTATGTAAGAAAATCGAAAACAAACGTGGACCAGAAAAATAGAAATACGACGCAAGGGAGAAATCGGGCTCTTTCAGCAACTGCACCAAGAATAATTGTAGGAGTAATTGCAGAGAACAAACAGTACCAAATCCCAACAAGTAAAGCAGGAACGTTTGGATTTCCTACTGCAGGTGACATTCCAATGTTATTGAGGAACAGATGGTCAATATTTCCAATAAATGAGTTCCCAGTGTCACTCAAACACAGGGAATATCCGATGAGATACCACTATATCAAAAAGTACCATATTTATTTATTGTACCTTACCTAGGCATTTGTAAATTTTTATTGGGTTTGTTAGTGTTAATCTCTAAACGTACCTGGACGGAAACTATAGCACAAGACCAGAAACACAGCATTATTAAGGACAGTGAATGATGTTTAGGAGCCAAACCATTGTAAAAGTATCCTACTCCTGGTATCTGAAATTACATCGTATTTCAAAATGTTGTAACCTGAACGTGGACGCGGAAAATACAGTAGAAGTATAAATTTCAATTGAAAAAAGTTATGATAATTACCATAAGCCATGTAATTGCCGTACAAGCTAATAGCCAGGTCATTTCTCCCGTGTCAAAGTGAGGATGGCTGGTCATATTGTTGGGACTTGAGATTGAAAAATTGTGAGCCATATTTTTATAATGACGCTATTTTGTATTGAAAGACACTATACTCAATTTTTGGAATGAATTCAGTCTCATTTATCACGTAAACTATGTAACGTACGCCTGAATAAAATTGTGGAATAAAAAAACAAGTCGGTAGTACTTAAGAATGAAACTGATCACGTTACGTTGATTTTGTTTTGCTAAATATTCGGTATCTCAACAGTGTTATTTCCCAGATGTATGTGTGAAACAAATGAAATAAATATGAGCAAAAGTTGTGTAGTTCTCTCGGGATTTCCACAAAACTTAATGAAGTAAAATTGTTTGTGTTCTAATCCTAAGATACCGTGAGTGAATGTCTTTACAGAATTTTAACTCGCTATAGTAGTAAACATTCTACTAATACATACATGTGACATAAACTTACTGTTAATAGGTTTTGAGTTATGGTTTGGTTTGCATAAAGGTAGTTTTGTTAATACAACTGGTATCTGTATACTGTGCACAGTACACAGTAGATTGTACAGTATATGTCAATGCCAAAGTGTTTAGTACAACATATGTGAGTTCTTCAGATAATTAATGTTTTGGAACCTCTTGTCTCTTTTTGTACATTCTCTGAGTATATATTTTATAGTCGAGTAGAGGTATACCGGTATTTTCTCCCTCTCACCTGAGACACCTTTTTATACTCATAACCTTAGCCCGAAGTACGTTGTATACAGCAATTAACGCAAGTTTGGCTTACGCACAACTTACCTATGCATAAATACATTATTTATTTCAACTCATTTGCTGCTATATAAGCTTTGTGTGTTACCATTACACAGAAAATAATATTGGGACTTGAGACAGCAATAACTATCAAATACAGATATTAATTGACAGAAATGATTGTTAATGCACGAGGTGCGTGTATGCAGTAGCAGTAGTTATACTTTCATCGTATTAAACCCTGCACATGCATTCATTCATTACCTAATAACCTAATGTATTTTAATATCAGTCCTACAGTATAACTATAAGCAAAACACTATAAACTTCTTTAATGGCTGTACGTATTTTAAGTATTTTGAAATCTTTAATTAATAAAGGACTCAATTTTTCCTCAATTCTTTCGTCTAAATCATCGTTTACCTTGAAAAAACATGTAATGTTTCTGCAATTTTGTGGTAACAAATTTAATGAAAGCCAGTTATATGTTACCTTAGCTGTTTTATCTATTGGTTGTGCATTGTAAATTGTAATTTCTTATCTGCCAAAGAATCCTCTCATTACTTGAGTAAATGTCATAATGTGAGTTTTCATGTATTACTAAGTAGGAAACAAATGAACTTTGACTCATCTCTATCTTACATTATGTCATTATTACAACGTATTTGTAATGACAAAAGTGTAATTCTCAGGATGACCAATTAGAACTTAATTATAACATGCAATGCACACATAAACATAAGTGCGTAGGTCAACGAAGCGTAGTGGATCACGTAGAGATGTATTGAAAGAGTTGTGTTTTCAATCGTCAATACGATTTATGTATTAGAAAAATCCTTAAGAACAAGTTTAATATTATGTAGTTTCTTGTGTAATGCCTTACTCATAATATGAACTAAATTGTAAATACCGACTGGAAATAAACCTGAATTAGAGAATTGTGTTGATGCCTAAATTAATTATCAGTGCGAACAACAAGCCAACTGGACACTACACCGAGAGATAATCCTATAGTACATATAATGGGTAGCGGAGTAGGACTTCAAGAATATCAAGAAGAGAAATAATTTTACGTAAACAAAAAATTTTGTGTCAAAATCTATTTAAAAAATAAGTTATGGTCAAGCTCTATTTCGAAAATGTTTTGTTGCAGCTTGAACGTCTATAGTAGACGTTCTTTAGAACAAATGCCCAATAGGCGGATACGTATATTATACAGAAGCAGTTGCATTTGGAAGGTACGATTTTTTCTGCCTATACATAGAAAGCTAACGTTACATCTTTCGTGTCATATTATTCATAGATATTTTTATTCATTATACTTATTCATTTTAGCTTTTGAACCTATTAGTTGCAGCGTCAGTTACTTTGAAACGTGAGTACAATTATAGCGAGGGTATGGGAAGTAGAGACATACGTAATCGTATAGCGTAAAGTATATGTATATTATAGAGAAATACTCTAAGTAAACGATTTTTACTATCTGTATATACTGAATAAATCATTCTTCGTACGGACGGTTTTATTGCTGATTGTTAATTGCTTACAAAGCGCACTGTACATTTACTTATGTGACTATTTAAACATCAATTTTTTATGAATGTGAATATAAATTTCAATGAAACTGACTCACAAAGATGGTTAAATAAATATGAAAATACTGAACTTTAACTACCAGAGTAGAATGTTAAAGTTAACACAATCGGTAGGCAAAATTTTACATATAATACTAAGTACAACATAATATTATTATTCTGAAACAACAAGTAAATAGATTTACATTCCCTATTAATGATATACATTATAATTAACATTACATTGCAATTCCAATGTAGTATCACTTTACCCTTGTCACAGGAGAAGTAAATGAGAAATGCATGTAACTTACAACAATACTTAAAATAAGTATGCTATATCCTAATTAAGTAGACTTACTTTCAAAAATATTTAAACACTAACATAC
Organism: Pogonognathellus flavescens; assembly: GCA_019776165.1. Taxonomy (NCBI): domain Eukaryota; kingdom Metazoa; phylum Arthropoda; class Collembola; order Entomobryomorpha; family Tomoceridae; genus Pogonognathellus; species Pogonognathellus flavescens. The sequence goes on from JABASD010002547.1 coordinate 21,643, forward strand.
CAAACCTAATACTTCATTATTATTTAACAAACGCAGATACATACAACAAACCATGGACGTGCAGTATGAGTGAGTATAGTCAATGGTCAGTTTAGGTACTTCAAATTATTGTTATGGTTCAAATAGCAAATATAATTTGACTGTAGAAATTTTACTCTATAAATTTTCTGTAGTTTCTTCATCCTCTTTCCCTTTAGTTTTATTACCATTGGCACGGTTGGGGAGAATACAGGCGGCACTATTGATATTCTTCACGTCCTCAATATGCTCATACATGGAGAATCCTAACTCAGCTTTGTCTAATCCATTCTGTTCTGATTCTTCATCAGCTCGAAGACTGAGTCCGGGAATCTTATCAATAACAAATAAAATCAATGCTGTCATCACAAACGCCCAACCGCCTCCTGCAACTGTGTCGAGGAGTTGAATTCCCATTTGTTTCCAGTTTCCGTCCAACCAGCCTCCTTCAATTACTTGTCCATCTACTGCTGCAATAGACTTCTGAGCGAAGACTCCTGTCAACAGATTTCCAACCACACCACCGATACCATGAACGACGAAAACGTCAAAAGCGTCATCAATTTTCATCACATGTTTCAATTTCATGCAGAAATTACAAACCAAGGGTCCTGCAATTCCAAACACTATGCTGGAACTTGGAGACACATATCCTGAGAAAGTAATACAAATCTCCCATTAAATTCTATTCTACTAACCAAGAAAAAGTATCATGAAGGGTTAATAATTCACCTGATGCTGGTGTGATAGCCACCAAACCACAAATCATTCCACAACAAAAACCCAGAGCTGAGAACTTCCTTTCATGACGGTAATCCAGCAACGTCCATGTAATACCTCCGACGGCTGCGGACATATTAGTAGTGATCATTACCTATAGAAAGAAATATTTGCATTTGTATCTCTCAAAACCTTTTTATTTCGTTTGGCAAAATTTTATGGAATCATTCAGATTTTTAACATTCCCATCTGTACTGTACTATATGGCTTATTTATAATTTAATGAACAATTCATACCGTGACAGCCCTTAAACTTGGAGTCAAGCCACTTCCAGCATTAGCGATGAGCCTGTATTGCAAAAAGATTACCTTTATTGTTCATGCCCTTTATATTTTATTGCCGACAGAAACGATTACAATTTCCTGTGTGTTTATGTTAAATTTTATTATTTCCCTTACCATCCAAACCAAATGAAGCTCGTACCGAGGATGACATGAGCCATATTATGTGGTGGCTTTTCACGAGCATCTTGCCGTTTTCCAACCAAGAGAGCATATGCTAATGCAGCTGCACCAGTACTTATGTGAACTGGAGTCCCACCACCGAAATCTAATCCTCCTTTCACATTGCCCCATCCATTAGGATTCCAAGTCCAGTAAGTAAGAAAATCAAAGACTAATGTAGACCAGCAAAAAATGAAGACAACACATGGAAGAAAACGAGCTCTTTCAGCAACTGCTCCGAGAATAATAGTAGGGGTAATGGCTGCAAACAAACAATACCAAATCCCAACAAGTAAAGCAGGAACTTTAGGATTTCCTATGGCTGGTGAGTCTCCAATGTTCATTAGTAAAACGTGATCTACATTTCCAATAAATGGGCCCCCAGTATTACTCAGACACAGAGAATATCCGATGAGATACCACTGCAAAAATATTGAAGAACATTCATGTATTTTCAGGAAAGGAACTAAAAATATTTTTAATATAAGTAATGTGAAAGCTTTGTAGTAATTTCATTCATGCATGTAAATAAATCGAAAATCTTACCTGAACAGATACTACAGCACAGGACCAAAAGCATAACATAATAAGAGAGAGCGAGCTTTTACTGCAATTTCAAAAAATTCATGTTTAAGTTTACTGCAAATCAAATCTATACAGTAACTTGTAAAGAATTTTATTTACCTAGGGGCCATGCCATTATAGAAATATCCTACTCCAGGTATCTGCGCAAAAACACCGAAAATTAATTAATTTTTTTGGAATTTTGATTAGTTTTCAAAGGTTATAAGTAAGTGGTTTTCTATATACAAAGAAAGAAACGTACCATAAGCCATGTCACTGCAGTACATGCCAACAACCAGGTCATTTCTCCTGAATCAAATTGTGGAGGAACTTCTTTGGTGGAATTTTGTAGACCATGGATATGATCTGCATTGTATAGCGGGGTTGTTTGGTAGTAATCCATATCTGAATTATTAGCTCCTAGTTCGAGTATTGAGGTTACCCCTTCGTTAGAATCGTTGAAAGACACTAAAACAGAATTGTGAATATTTCACTGAATTAGATCGAATTGTTGTGAATATTAAAAAATTTGTGACTGTATAAAATTCCTACACGAGAGGCTAAAAGAACAACAGTTGTAGTGATTGTCTCATTCTCTCCAGTTCACTGAGAGAAATGAACAGAAAAATTTCCATTGTCTTCTTTTTAATGAGGGTTCTACTGCTGATTTTACAACAACAGTTGGAGATCCTGAGTATCCTGTTGCTTAATTATGTTACCACAACCCGCAATAGTACACAACACAGTGCATAACTAAACAATCCTGACAGTGTATTAGTACACTACAATAAAATGAAGACTTTGTTTTGTCCAGCAAACTCACTTTATGGTTCTATGTATACCTAACATATACGTATATATACCTATAATATTATATGTATGGGACTGGTACGTTTAAAACACAATAGTTTCTAACAAATGCAGTTTCCTTTGCAAAATGCGTGCGGGAAATGGCTACATAACAAAGTAATGAAAATGGTAAAGATTTTACGCAACATGCAAACAAAGTTTCACTGAATAAGTTCATGTCTAACCTTACATGTAAAGTATTGTTGTAAATAAAGTAGGATGTTACTTATCTAGATATTTGTCTCAATTCCTGTATTTGGAAAAACTAATGCTTTGGTCTTTTGGTGCTGAGATTCCGTCCAGTGAGACAGACCAATTGAAAAGACTTCCTTACAAATTGTCGAAATAGTAATTCAGTTTCGTCTCTTTTCAATTATTTTCGTCTCTTGTCTGAAACATTATAGGTCTGTCTCGCCTGCTTACTTTTTCACATATTCCTGTTATGTCTGTTCTGCCTGTCTATATGTAGTCTCTACAAGATTGCAAATTTTTAGATGTTAGCTATGTTTCCTATCTTACAAATAAATATGAATTATTTTTACGTAATATGTATGTCAAATTCCGTATGTAAATCATATAATAGGAAAGGTGTAGTAAATGTTTGTGTTATTGACAAATAGTTTATCTGCACTTGCTCACATTTACAATAACAGTTATGAATGAATGAATTATCAAAATAAACGTGTCCAGGAAGATGGAAGTAAATGTTAACGGTCAGAGTACAAAAGTAAATTCTTGTCAATGCAATGCAAAACTGATTGAGAGCAGACAGTTATCAGTGGCCCAGTTATGCTATTTATAAAACACGTTTTAAACTTATGATTTATTTTTATACAACCTTTTACGTTGAACGAATGAGTGTTTAATATCAGCTCAAAGTTTATATTTACTTATTACTATGTGGTTTAGTTTACAAATCAATGATTTACATCTGACTTGTTATTAATCGTTATATAATTATTATAAATTGCCTTCTTTCTGTATTACACATTAATTTAACTCTTTCAATCAAGCTACAAAAGAGCAACAGATCCTAAAACACCGTAGTACTCTATGTTATGTGTACAATTCCATTAATGGCCTACATTTTTCCTAATGCACATTAATAATGTTTTACGCATATGATATGCACTTCATTATTTATTTAGTAGTAAGTATTTGCATTCCATTTATTAAGATTGCGGTTAAATGAAAGCCGTTACATATCGTAATGTTCAGTAAAATCTACCTCAAAGCTCCGGTGGCAGAGATAAGTAAACTCGTGAGGAAAATTGGAGCAGTACTCTTTTGGGTTAGTCATAGATTAGATACAGGATTCAATAAAAAATTGAACACTAGTCGTGGAGTAGATGTGGAATATTAAGCAGAATATTTACTGCAATCAAATATTCGATTGTAAATTCTTTAATCGTTCGTAGATAGGTACTCCAAAAAAGAATAGTGTCATTAACCCTTTCGCTACCAATACCATGACATTGATGTGATCCCATAGTAACACTCACAGCCCAATACCACTACTGTCATG
>JABASD010002548.1:0-25819 GCA_019776165.1 Pogonognathellus flavescens
CCCCCCCCCAAATGCCAAATTATTAGGTCGTGCCCCCCCCAAACTTACGTCCTGGCTACGGGCCTGCTATTTTGTATTAGAAGGTTGCATTCCAAAATTGCATACTTACATACAGTTAGTTAGTTACTTATAGTTAATTATATTATAGTGCATGACAAATAGGTGTCGAGAAAGTAAGGGTTAAGCTATTAGTATATGTTTTGCTTTAATTTGTGCACTAACACCTGTAATTATTTGCATGTTATTTGGATGTATGTGTACTCATGAACCTCTGTACTTATGTATGCTATGACGCTTACATTAATTCAATTATTCTCATTTCATAAAGGGTAGAAAAATGGCTGCTAATTGATCTCCAAGGGCGAATTAAATCATTTTTGAACTTGTACAGGTTCTAATCTTTCTAAACATAAAGTGTTTATTTCAATCTTGCAAATGAAACTGAATACCCAGTAAAATTGCTGTGATTATAGTGTTGTGTGCATTTACTCCTCACTCTCCAATTTGCAATTAGTGCAGATATTTGTTTCATCAACAACCAAACAATTTCTATCTTCCTCAGATTTAGAATGGATCCGGAAAATGCGTACATTTATCTAGGGGAGGAAGATCAAGAAAAACACTCATTAATCGTTATCAACGACACACATATTAAACTGGTGGTTGGTTTAATTGCCCTCTTTCTTTGTGTCACCCTCGTCTACATTATAAAAGTGATTCTCACTATGTGGAGAAGGGACAACCAACCAGATTCTCCTACCATAGAGTCAAACATTCGTTATCAAGGTACGTAGGAAAGTTTACCATGAAATTTTATTGTGCGCACATTGAAAGGTGGTTTACTGTTGATTTAATTATATTCGCCACGTGTGGCATTTCAACTTTATTTGTGAATTATCCTATAGGATTTACACTGCGGTTTATGTAAGCATTGTAGTAAGTACTTGTATTGTCATTGTCGTCTATGCAATAGCTGCATGACTGTTCTGTGACATGGAGTACCTATGTACATAGATTCATGGAAATATTTAATCTATCAAATTCACATTGTTATTGCAATACATAATATTTTCGTTTGACTCATTCTATGCAGGATTGGAAAATGTCCCTCACGAACTTTCGACTGTTGCCAGCCGCTAAACTCATGGCAATGTATTTTCCACATTGTTTCTATCCGGAGTTTTCTGACCTTGAGTGACTCGTATATATCAACTTTAATGGCAAACGTCATTCAGGCATGTTTTGTTACGACTAAATGAAAAGTTTCGATAATTATTTGTTTATCTCTAATTAACTAAATTGCAATCAAACAATTAAGTTTATTGTCGCAGCTTTATTGTCACTATACATAGGATAGGGCTGATAAACTCAGCAAGAGTTTATTATGCAGCTAGGTATGTAATAAAATTCTTCCCATGGAAAATTATTTCTATTGGTTTGTGTGCAAATGTGAAATTGTGAAAGGATTTAATAAATGGATTTCGTGCAGAAATTACTTACGAGAGAATGTGGAATCTATTATACCTTTACATTTATTTCAAACTCGTTCATTGCCTACATAACATATAAGCTATAGGTATATATACCTACATTTGCAATTAGGTATGTCAACAAATGTGCCCAGACAGAGAAATATGAGATGAAGTTTATTACACATTATAAAACTGAGCTGTGCTTGTTGAAACAATACATGAAATTGAGTATATATAGAACATACAATCAAGTGCGAAACTTTATTATGGCTGATAATAATTTAGCTCTATGAAGAGATTAAAGTGGGGAATGAATAGTTTTAATAGTGCTCCTACTGATGCTTTCGTAGAAAACATTGAGCAAACATGCGAAGAAGTATTTGCAGCAGGAAGTCACTGTAACATTAGATGCTGATACAAGTATGTATGTTGTGTATATTTATCCAAGACATAATTTCATTAGATAAAGAAAATTTCGTGAGAAATAGCACACACACTCACACAGCTTAACGATTTGTGTTGATGAAACATGACTCATTGTCATTTCATTCTGAATATTCACTCGCATTCTCACACCAAACTTTCTTATACATCGCTGAGACATTTGCCGTATTTGCAAATTTGCATCAATGTGTGCCATGTATGCATAATAATATAAGCAATACCTACATGAGAGCCGACACAGCCGTATTTGTTTGTTTGATATAAGTTCATGAGTGTTATAATCTACATATATGGTAATAAATTTTCCTCACCAATAAATAAATCGATTATTAAACTATTATTATGATTATTATTGCGTCATATTGTCCGTAGTGGCCCTATTAAAACCGTGTTTGTATAACTGAGCACGCACGCCAAATTAATTCAATGCAATTTACAAGTAAATTAGCAATTGCTATGCCTCTGCCATGTAGTACTGCAGCATTTATGCATAGTAGGAGAGCATACTAGTACAGGGGACAAATTAATAAACAGACAAAAAACCCAGAGGAATTATATAGAATATTATAATAGAAAATACAAGCTTCAGCATAAGATATACAAAACTTGAATGGTATACCTAGTGCGGGTAATAGTTACTTTACTAGTTTATTAGTCCCTAAGTTTTTGTTAGTATAATAAGACTCTATAGTAAGCTCTAACTGGCTTTGCTTGTTTGGTGAAGTCAATTCTAGGAAAACTGACTGAGCGATTGGGTTTGGCTTATTGTTGGATGAGCAGATGACGACAACATGAATGTATGGAATTATACCAACTATATTACGACTCTTTACTGCACATGCATACGTACTGCGCGTAAAAAATCAAGAGCTACGTTAACACACGTTTATAATAATACCTTAATCATCATACCCCACAATACTAATGTAGCCAGACTAATGTAGTATATTATTAAACACAACTTCACCGCATTGCTATATACACTATATAGCTATACACGTCTATTATTTAGTAGTAAGCATTTGACGCAGTAAGCAGGAAAGTGATGATGACAATGCTTGGTTGATGTACCTTTATAAATAATGAATGTATAAATGCATGCCTAACCAAAGTCTCAACTCTTCATTTTATTCTGCATGTGTGGGATACAACAACAACTAAACCCAAACCTATAGCATTTACACTAAAAGTTATTAAAAACATTTGTAGCTTCAGCTTGTGAGGAGTCTTTCATAGTGTCTGCTGTTTGCACAAAATACACTAATTGTGATAGCAGCTACATAGCTTCATTTTTTATCAAATAAAATTATCCATAGTACTCCAGCAGCCAGTTTACCTTGTGAGTTACAGCTTCACAGTCTTCATTGCAATTCGTCGTATCCCATTAGAAGACAATTGACTTAACGGACTGCTGTATAATCGTGAACAAAGAAGATTTTTAGAGACTTGCAAAAAGCATCGTCCTGTCTACTGTGCAGAACAGATATCGAGAGAGAGAGAGAGAGAAGAAGAATACATACAGAATAGGTACATTGTGCCAGACTACGTCGCATTTATTTGCATTGGCAATAATAATATAATCAAAACAGTTGTGCATCCGCTACTAGTGTGTTGTACTGTACGTTAGTCGCTAAATCGTTATCGATTGGTCTGAAGTCTGAGTGCAGAGCACCTCGTAAGTAAGAAATGACCTTACATTACACATAAGTGAAGCAGTTGAGAAGATGAGATACTCTGTAGATGAAAATATTCCGTGGAATTAGACAGACAACACTCATAACGTTTCACCAGGAAGACTGAGAGAGATAATTTTAGCTGCTGTGTGTGAGCGTCAAAGGTTTATGTCTAAACACTCACAGAGTTAAGTTACGAGTGTACATCTATCTGTACCTTACATATCACCGCATCCTCATATCAACATAAATACACAACATTCTGCATTCATTTTATTACTAGAGTCGCCCCACACTTATTTCTGTCAGTGTGAGTTGATTACACACGTGAAACACATTCGGTTTGTTAAAGCCAAGCGCATTCAGTATAGTGCAAGCTGGAAATTTTTGGTTGACTAAACACTAAAAAGTATTAAGACACTATAATCCACAGGGAGTTATTAAAAATATTAAAATAATTCGACTCTGAAAATATAAAAACGCTGATTACCTTCATTCATTCTAAATTCTACCTGTCATTTCCTATTATTGGGTACACCTACTGATAATAGCTATTTGGCTACCTGTACAATTTTCCGTGCTACTCTTCTCAAGTGAACCATTTATTGAGCTTTCCGTTATACAAAAGCTGGACAAGGTTATAGGAGTAGTATTATACCGGAACTTACACATTCAGTTCTTATGGTGCTGTGTTATATAGAATAAAAGATAGGACAATACTACCATCATCGCGTGTATTATAAAGTTAATGGAATATATGTGTATTAGTACATAATATATATATATGTAATACACAGCCATAGAAAAATAAATGTTCTAAGCAAACGAATAATTTAGTGGATATTATTGTTATAGCATACCTGTCTGGTATATAGGTTGTACACGAACGGTCAAGTAGAGTGATGTGCACTGTACCTTGACTTGCGTTTCACAAATGTATCTGTTGACTCGTTCTGTTGATTCTCTACGTGGTTTTAGTTTATAAACTCTGTGATACTGTACAAAATAATATATACCTAAAGCTAAGCCGTTTCGTACACACAATAAAATATAGAGAATACTGTACTAGTACGTATAAGTACATACAGTTACATATATACCTACATACAAATAATTGTTATTACAGATAGTTTCTAGTATACCGAATTCTGTTCTGTTAGAGAATCCACTGCGATCAGTTTGCTGTGCTTACTGCGGCAGTGGGTCATGTGAGAGATAAAAGTTTTACTAGGAGGTGAATACAGAGAAGTGCTTTAATAATCGCAGTCGCCTCAGTTATTTATTAAAATTCAAAATGGAACAACAAAGTTCTGAAAACCACCCTTTTATGGAGCCAAATAATGTTGTGATTATTTGTGTGGGACTTGCATTGTTAATCGTTCCAGTGATTTGTGCGATGATATGGGTGTGTGTTCATAAAAAAGTGTTTCATCATATGAGAACAGTTACACTAAAACCCATTGGCATAGGAGATGATTCTGATTTACCATATTCAAGTAAGTTCATACAGTTCTGAATTAAAATTATACATAAAGTTATGCTAATAAAATGAAAGTTTTGCAACGTGATACAATGATACTGTATAAATTGTGCTTGCTACTACAACTGTATTATTTTTGTGTAAAAAGAGAAGATTTCACATACTCATTAATGGCTACTCCATATACTTTCGTTCATTGTTGCAGTAGCAGTTAAAATAAAGTTTAATGTAATATTTATGGTTTTATACAGAATTTCCTTATGGTGATTATGAGGAGAAAACAGTCTCTTCAGATAATGAAAAGCATCCTGAAGGAATTTCATCTTCACATAAAAATTCTCATAAAATTCCTCCTACTACTGCTACACTTCCAAATAAAACTTCTAAGTCAAATGCCTACGTTATTACAGGTGAGACACAATTTCATTAAAACATTCAGACAGCAGTCTCGACTTTACAAGCAATGCATTTTATTATTATTTCTTCGTCATAAAAAATTCGCAACTGTGTATATGAATTAATTGCCAATTTCTTTAACACTTTTTATACGAGTGGAATTTTAATGCAATTCTGTAGGTAGCATAGCACTGTAAAAAGAAATAAGATATTTACTGTGTTTTTCTTGTAAATGTAGATGATGTAAACTGTGATACACCAACCTTCAAGCTGCCACATACGCCACCTCTCCAAGTCTAAAGCGATGATTTGACAACACAAATTCATTGTGAGTATGACTTGCCTGTTTTTCGTAGAGAAGACCGTCCGTGACCTACAGTAATCTTTAAACTTACATTTTAGGCCGGTCCGTTCTCCAAATATTATTTCTATACCAATATAGACCTGACAAAATTCAAGGGAATGTAAAATATAATATGTATGTAGTATGTACCTTCTTTGTCCAACCCCTTGTAAAGTTGAATGCAAATGTTAAGAGTTACCATCGGTAATGTATTGATCCATTACCTAAATATTACTGTATTACTATTTAATATACTAGTAATCGAAAAAGACTGAGTTAATCATTAAGTCAAATTGTAATGTATCAACATCAATGTTGTCCATGAAAATGACCCAAATACAAACAAAACAAATGCAAATTTAAATATCTCCAATGCACGGCGATATTAAACATTGTAATCCTTTCCTAGTATCAGACTAGCGTATTGAACCTTGTCAGAAAACTTATAGCTTGTAATAACCTAAGTGAGTATAGCAGTATACGGTTTGCTATAAAATTCACTCGTAAATGTTCCGAATAAACTATCATTTACATGCAAATACGAACTTACTGGAATTACAAATACAAATACCTACATTCTACATATATAACGTATAATCGTATGGATAGTAAAAAGGTTTTCTTTTTATTAAGGTTACAAAACTCATTGCATGCAATATTGTTTTTTTACATGAATGTGAATATAGTAAAATCATCTCTATATTACATTAACATTGTAATGTAATACATACGTAATAGGAGATTTCCCGTAAGTACGCACGTAATTAAAACTCCATAGCTTCATGTGCATGTCGAGAGTTCTGCAGAAAAATGCGTTTTTCATAGTCTGCCAAGTGTCCAGTAAACCATCAGGTGGCTTTGGTTTAGCAACATAAATACACGCTACAGATACAAGTTATAATAAAACCTGCCTCCAGCTAGAGACGAAATTAAAATTGTTTGCAGACAGTTATGTAAAGTATTCATTTGAAGGGTGCAATATAAATTTTATAATGAATAGTTATTGAACACGTACTATTACTATACATAGTTACATATAGTTTCATTTATGTAAGTTCATATAAACATCAACAGATTACTTTTTATAATTAGCCTTAGGTATATCAAAATTATGTATTTTTGTTGCATAAAGATACCTATTCACTGATACTTTGAATCTACTTCCCTACCTGTTTTGAGTATACTAAGCATGAGTAGCGCACTTTCAACGGAACATGTGTTATATGCGCTTACAATACGCTACTATGTTGATGGATTTGGATCTACGAAATTGACGAAATAGTTCTTAAATGAAAATGTTAATTTCTTTTGGAAATGGTGTGTGGTAAAACTCTGCAACGCTATTATAGTTGAAAATGAGCAGAAGTTTTAAATAGGTATGATGCACAAATATTGATCTATGACCTTTAGAAGGAAAAGTTAGTACTGCTATTCGTTAGACGATCATTTGATGAGTAATCTAATTACTTATTATATTGTGTTTATTCGACTTTCTTTCTGTTTCCATCATTAAGTATTGTAATAACAAAGTGGTTATAATATTATGTGCATTGTGTATCCGTGTGGATGTCTGCAAGAAGGTGGAGAGTGCACCAGGTACAAAAAGGTAAAGGATCTTGACTACAGAAAGCTGAAGCAAAGCCATATTTTGTATGCATTATGGTACGAGTTCTATATATACGTAGAACACTACCATTTAATTATTTATTACATCATACATGTAAAAATGGGCAAGTGAGCAACAGACAAGTACTGTACTGTTGAATTGAACTGATTTATTTAACCAGGTCTATGGGAAACGTGTATTCTAGAAATAACACGATACATTCCATCCGTTAAAGGACTGTGCATGTGGAGGGGTAAGTTCAGTGTGATGAATGTGAGTCTAAGTCTAATAAACACCATCCTGAGTACAATGTGCAATCTAGAACGTCAGAGAGTACAACAATCAGTCTATCGTGCACATACATCTTCCTCTGCATTACTGTGAAGCTACTCCACTCCGCAACTTTCAAGAAACAGCAACTTAGCAGATAAGTGAAAAAAACACCTGCAACACTTGATTCCTTGATGTAAGCAAGATTTCTGATGCTTGACTTGACGTCAGCTAAGGAGCAAATGACGCATTTGAAACTCTAATATAATGAGCGTTTATGTATTCTGGTTACAGGAAGGGTATTGAAACTTTAGGTTGAAATAAATATGTACTTTTAACGTAAGACATGCTACATTCATGCATTCTCCTTTGGATTATACTTCTTATCACAACTTGTGCTTACTTTGTGTACATGGCTCTGGTCACAGACCAAAAGTAAGCTGTGAACGAAGAGAAATTGTTGTGAGACAAATGAAAAATCTCACATTGCACTTGCGGCTACAGATTCAGATGGTTTAACGTTTCAGGCAGCCACAGAATCATTAAATAGTGAATTTCAAGAGCATGTGTGAGTTTCATTCAACATTTACACAAATATAAACTTTGTACATAAAGTGCATACATAGTATTATGCAAAAGTCTCTTTTATTTATCAATAACAATAATTGCCTCCAAGGTATAAATATACAATACCTTTGCACAGTGATACGTGATTGTAATGTGCTTCAATACACAACAAAAGTTAATTATAGAGAGAATCATAATAGTTGCGTAATTGTATAGCCTTGATTTTGTTTGTTTCTGTACTTTTACCTGACACAAACACGGTGGCGAAAAGGTCGCAGAATATTTGTAGAGGAGTTTTAAAGTGATAAAGAGAGACACAGAGCTAAATTAGACGCTCAAAATGTCGTCAGAATCTTCGCACACGATGGACACAACGGATAATAATTACGTTTATAGATCTCGACTTGTAGACTTGGGATTGCTCCCCAGTTCTCATAATGTTACCACGTTTCAGTATTTTTTGGGAGTGGGACTCCTTGCAGCAACAGTGTTTTGTTACCTCATCCTCTTCTCTTTTTGTGTATATGTGATGGTAAAAGGAATCCGGAGTCTCCTAAATATTCGCACTAAAAATTTCGTCGATAATAAATTGAGTGGTGGTTCCAGATTGTTACTTACGAATAGAAAATGTAAGCAACACCATTAATAGTTTTTTCCACACGTTTTTCATAACATACGTCAAATTGATTTTTTACCAGTAAATGCATTGTAAATAAATGTTCAATTTATATTTTGTTTTTTACAGGCTCACATCCTCTGTCTGCAATAGTCATTCCTGCAGAATTTTCATTAGAAGAGACAAAAGACCAAAGTACTAAATTTTTAGGTGAGTAATAAGTGCACTAACATGAACGTCCATGTAATAAACTGTGTCATAGCTCAGCACAAAGTTGTTAGTATACTTTATGCTTGCCTATGACGTATTCTCCAAAGATGTACGTACGTAAGCCGTAGGCTGAAAAGCTAAAGGTTTTGTATCTTAAAAAACTCCTACTTATAATTTTTTTACTTTATTTGTTGCAGTTTTTCCAAGTACTAGTGAAGCCAATATTTACTGCTCTAACGATGGACGGCCGATTTCTCCGAGTATCGCAATCATAATGGCTTCCTCGACGGATGAAAAATGCATCTCATGAAACTCGCTTGTGTGCAATAATTAACTTGTAAATATTACAATTAATTTAATTATAAACAATAATGTGTAACTAACTGTACAGATTTTTATATTGGAAGAATCGTTATGTATGTAGTTTAGTACAGATGTTTAAAGTGATAATATATGATATAAAATATATGTTAAATAAAAATTACTTGTACCTATATACTGAAAAAAGCAAAGTGATATTATTGTATTAATACTGTAGAAAGTTAAGACAAATCGTCACTAATTCTAATCGTGAGAATATTCTACGTAAATTGCACTGGTTAGCGTTAGTATAAAATTATCACAATCTCTAATACTGACAAGTGTGACGTATGGCAGTTTTGCAGTCAATGACAGTCAATGTATCGTTTTATTTTTGCGACAAGCTTCAAATATAATTCTAAATATTACAGATACTTTCATTTGACATGCGAGATTGGCCCTCATTTCATTGTTCTCGCTGCTTGCGTCAGTAGTTCATACATATCATCACATGTAGTTTGCATACTTGACTGGCTTGACCCAATATAATAAAGGTTATCAGTTCTCCTTTGAATTAATTCTAAATAGTTTCTAAGAAATGAAGACTGTGCTTTTTATTTTCTACACCACTGGAGACACGAGTTTATAGATAATTTGCCACTTATATCTGTAAACTGTATAAACTTAAATCCGTACCTATCCCTGCCGTTATGAATTGTACATGTACATACACAAGTATTAAATAGGTAAGGAATTGTTACTCAATCTGGCATAAATATTTTAGCAGCTCTTCTAATATAGTACAGTAAAATAATGTGGGTACTTGCTACACAATAAGAGCAATCATTGCATCTTTAAACTACCTTTACTCAGCTCTGAGTTGAAAATACTCTATAAAAATACCAAACTAAATACATTAGAAAATTGCAAAAATGTGCAAGTAGTATACATGCATGTAAACACATGTATAAAACATTAAACACGAAGATACTTACATTTAATACACTTTTATTCTATTTATCTATTGTATTGCATTATGTATTGTGCATCACACAATACACGAGATTGCTTTAGCTCATCTATTAAAGATGTGCTATGCATAGGTAGGTATGGCACGTGCTACACGTGTAAGATATGATGAATATGTCTGTGCGTGTTTTGCTTCCAATTCATTTCTAATGGAATCATAAATAGTTCGGGGACCGTTTATTGACCATTGATATGATAATTACTGCAAAAGTTGTGATATTATATGTTTCATTTGGGTTCAACTAATTTTTATTGAATTGCATGGATCTTTAAACTAATGCAATCGTTATGCAAAATTTGAGAGTATGGAAAATAATGAAAGTTGACTTATCGCTGCGGAAAAATATGTACAATGGTATGGAATAAATCTCTTGCTTTTCAGGAGAAGTGTTAACTCTTTCCCATGGTTCAGCCACATAAGTGTAGGAAATTGAGTTCCTGCGTATTCTTTATAATATTATTTATATCTAACAAAGTAGCGTTTCCAATGGACAAGCCTTTTCATGATTTTCAAGTACAAAACGATAGTCTGCATTTAACGTGTCTCAATTGCTTTAGCATTTTCACAAACTTTTCGTACTATCTTTTGGTAATACCATTTATGGAAACATAATGGAAGCGAGTTTTATGTGCACGCACAAATCACTTCCGAAAGGTAAGGGCAAAACAAAATAAAACAAAATAAATACCTTAAAAATTGGAAAGGAAGTACAAAAACTGATTAGTATGTAACAATTTTATAACCACAAACACTTTGCGGTTTGTTGCATTTTCCCATAATCATTGGAGCTCTTTCAGCCCTTAGGACTGACTACACGCAGAGAATTGTTTACAATCCAACAATATTGATAGTAATGTGGGATACAGTCAACGTAACAGTGTACTGTATCATATTTTTGTTACATTTTGGCTTAAAAGTACGAATCTGCATGCTGAGTTTAATGGCTTCGGCTATTCTTTCTACAAATTCAGCTCAAAGGTAACACATAATAAAATGTCTATGCACATGTTTAAGCATTTAAGAGGTATAATATAATACATGATAAGACAAACTTGTACAAAATTCAGTAACTATTTTATGACTTCAATGACAATTTTATGTTTATAGATTTTTTATGTAGGAATCATACTTTGTACACTAACAATTATTCAGCAGTTGTATGCAATAATATTTTTCAACCTTTTCAACAAAACTTACATTTTACACGATGCTATATAACACTATGGTGAATCTGCAGTGTTCGAGTTTTTTCTAAAGACGAATTCTATTCAATTGGAAAATGAAGTTTGATGACTTACGCAATGATTGCCATTGCTTGTGTGCATTTCACACTGAACGAACAGCTATCATCTTTTAACAATTCATTTTACATGTACCTATTTCCTCGATAGATATCCTCGATTACCGATCACGATGCAATCAGAGATCTTTCAAAACATTTATTGGAAAAGCGAAAATCTTACAGACCGAAGATAACCTGTAATTACATAGTTTATGCACACATTTATCTGCTGTCTCTGAAAGTGAAAGCATAATAAATTCATTTACTCCGAACTTTTAATTATTATTTTGATGTTCGTTCCTACATTGCACAACTGAATACAATGAATGCTCTTCTTCCAATTACCGTTTACTGTGGTTGCATTCCATCCGTGTCATCTAATTTTATCTTCTATGTATATTAGCATAAGAATCAATAATGAAAAATTAAAACTAAAATTTGAAATCTTCGGCAATCAAAAGATCTGAAAAGCTGGCTTTTGAATTATGTATTCGCCAAGACGGACGGACACACATTGCAATAACTTTAGTCTTCTGTGGTGATTTTAAACGATGACCTAGGCTTACATGGAGGGCCATTCTTTACCGTAACTCACATTCAGTCACCAAACCTACGGTTTTCTGGGTGATACATGTAATTTACATTTAATTATATTTAGTATGTCTTTAGTCTTTAGTCAGCCACACCGGCTGACTAAAGACATAATATTCTCAATAAAAATTCAAATGTTTTGGAATCATTAGACCAATAATTTATTGAATATAATACTGTACAGATGCTGTACCTTCAGTATTAATTAAGCCTCTCTATAGACTTACATGAAAGTATTAAGAAAATGTAATAGTCTTCCTGAAACACTTCCTGGAAGTTTATTCTATTTATCGTAATCTGTTATGTCTTAATGTCTTAATTATGCTGTGATTACTTTATAGAGTTCCAGTGTACTAACTTATTTATACTATTATCCTACAATTCGAAACATCCGTAGACTCTACACTGTCTACACAATCGCTTAACCGACTCAAGGGCAAGTATAGACATTACCATACAATATAATTAATCCATGTACAGACATTAAATGATGAAAGGAACTAAAAATAAAATATTTCTTCCAACATATCTGTAAATTATCACAGCTAAATTGTTTATACATTCTTACTAAATGGTAGTGGCTGCTTGCATTGAAACCTTCACTAATTAAACGTTTCACGTTGTTAAGGATAGAAGACATACTACAACATTTTAGTATGTCCTGTAGGTGCATTGATTTGTGTGCAACCGTTTTGTGGAGTAAATATGTCAACTACCACAAGATATAAATCATCAATGCATCCAAATATTCACACAGTTTTCGTTGTGGCCAGCTAGTCGGGTGAATCGTTTCGTTGTAACGTTTGGTATGCATTATCCTGCAATTATTAATTTTTTAATACTGCTTGTAGCGATACATTAATTTCAATACATGACATCGTTAATCTGAATGTAATTGAATATTCATAATTTAATCATAACTGAGTATAATATTGTATAAAACTCTTCTATAATTTTGTAACTTGTGCAGTTACCTAATAGTAATAAAATATTAAAGCTGACGATGATTTGAGAACGGTTGTGCTAATGACCTACTACGTCACGTCTACCCGAGAGCAAGGTCTTATTTGTGTTTATGTTGGAAAATTTTATTTCACCCAACCTTATAGGAACAACCTAAAAGGTACCCACAGCAATTAGAGCTATAGCTGGTAAAAACACATCCATTATTTACAAAAATATTTTCTTCCAACTATGTTTTACTGCTACAAAGTACAAACAGTAAGTGGATGCATAAAATAGAAATGTTGTAGATGTTATACCTACCTACTTCAATTATTGAGTATCCAGATTCATAGAGGCTACTTTTGTATTTGTATATAAAGTGTTCACAGTTTTTTCAATTCTACATACCTATATAGTATTATTAACACATGCCTGAGTACATGTACAGCAGATCATGAGTGATTTCCTTCTTTACTTATTACATGAATGAGTAAGATACTTTTAGTACTTACATACTTTGTTAGGGATGTATAAAAACTCGCTGCAACATAAAACGGGAAGGGTTCATACTTTTCCTTTACTATGCCATAAGTCATGATTGTTTACAGTCACATAATAGTTACAGTACATTATGATGACTAATATGATTGTCAGCATTGTGCAGAGTTTCTCTATATTCACTTACACTTACAACTGCCATAACCTAGGAGAGTTGAAATGGATCTATGCGCATAAGAATAGAACAAAAGATCGAGACCAAGCAGCAAGCAGAGGCATAAAAATATATGCGAAGGCGTTACTAATCGTAAATACAACCAAGAGTCCAGCAATTTTATTACTCTTCGAAGACTTCTCGGTTAAATGTGTATTATGTATAGAAATGGTTATAGTTAGTAGTTTTAAAGCGATGTGCAATAGTGGCAAAACAGTAGACATAGGACGACCGTGTCAAATGTACAGTAGTGGTATATGGCTCTAGTACACATCGTAAGACTGTCCAGACGAAGCCCTTTTCCATTATGTGTAAGTGCGTGTAAATACACATTAAGTAGTTCGTGAGCAAAAGTGCAAGGTTAACGGAATTGCCAGGCCATTGTTGATAAGCAAGGGATTCAATTCACTTTTAACCTTTAACTCGACACAATACTTACTTAAAATTTACTTTAGTACTCTGCAAAGTAATTGATAGTGACACTTTCAGAATTCTTCTCCATTTACCATTTTCCAAAGTTCTGTTTGTTCAAGTTATGCGAAAGCTTGCATATGTATACGGTTATATTAGTACGTATACACTTTTGCTCTGTTCAAGTTTACTAATAGATTCTTCTCCGTGTGACGGTATTAATCTTTCTTCAGCCATATCTCAATAACATTTCATCAGTCATTTTCTATCTAAAATAACATTTGTGATTCTAAGTCATTTTCATTCCAGATCGATTCTACTTGGAAAGCAGTAATATGGTCCGTACTATTTCATTATTGACGGTGAATATTCTTCTGTGTTTGTCGGCGTCTGCAGCCCCTGGATTCCGACCAAACCCTTTGAGCAATCAAAATGACCAAAATGTGTTGACTTCAACAACTGAGTAAGAGAATGATATTGTCTAACAGTGTTGAGCAATAACTCGATAATATATATATCTGTAGACTTGCATATTCGTATATATTATTACTTATTGTACCTTGACTTGCAAATAATAAGATAAAATAATCTTACAACCAATTCCGTATCATGTAAAACGTAACAATTCATCTATCTGTCATAATGACTAATATACCTGTGTAAAATGTTTTTCCAGAAATGAAATCGGAACGGATAACGAACCAAATATTCCTGTCGTGACAAATACATATTCTGCATTTGACATCATTTTGTACTGTCTCATGCCGTTTCTGATTGTTTTGGTGTTAGTGAGTGCGTACTTGTTCTGCTCCAAGTTCTGCACATACTGTAAATACACATGGCAGAGCTACTGTTTAGATTAATGGTTTTCTTGAATATAGCATTAACAAAAATAATGACTAATATAATAACTCATAGTGCTGCTTTCAATGATTAAGTATTGGGTGCAGCAAACGTTAAAGAAGGTTATGTGTGTCGGTATAGTCGATGTGTGTTTCTAGTGTAGTTGTTGTGACTTACTTTGTTGTGTCATCGGATATTTTTGTACAATTTTATATTGTTGAATTTATAACATATAAATAAGAATAGATATATAGCAATCGTGTATTACTTACTAATATCTATATATGTACTTAAGTACGTTCATCTAATGAAATATTTATACCTATACATATGCCAATGCAAACTGTATATTTAAAATCTTACGAGAAACAAAAGAATAGACGATCACATGCAGGAATTTATATTTGTATCAATTATGCAAAAATGTTATGTCAGTATTTATTCCACTTTTGCATCGAATTCTAAAAATTGTATATAAGTCATCCCATATTAAAATGCTTTAAATTGATTAGGTTATGTACTTATTTAATTTAATGTATACTGATAAGCAGGCTGCGGCTGAAGTTAAACGATAATAACCACCACTAACTTCCTTCAAAATTGTATTAGATTGTTCACTGGATACATTGATGAAGTGGCTGTACTAATATTTATACATTATACACATTCAACTGATATATAGTTGTGATTTTGTGAGTGTGGTGTGAATATAAGAAATTTCACATAGGTAATTAAGTATTAACAGGGATCATTGTATTTTACCATGCAATACTGTATTCAATAATATTCTTCAGCTGAAACAACTCATAAAAACTTTAGCCTCAATGTATGGAGGTATTTAGTATTTATTTGGTAATGTACTATGTAGGTTAGGATTAGATACACCGGTACATGTATTTATTTAACATTTATACGTACATCAAGATCAAGGACCTTTCCTCTTGTCAGTTGTTGTTTGATTAACTTAATTTGGAATTTCCATGCATTATGTAGCAAAATTGAATATATTACGTGACCTCCTCAGTGTTACACATATTTACGCTGTTACACTTACACTACTATCATAATTACTAATCTTAAATCTAAACCAAAATGCACACTAGGTAAAATCAACCGAACCGACTTTTTAATAGGTACGTTAAAAATGAAAATTTACACTACACCAACAAGCAATTAAGACTAGGAATTCACTGTGTTCACAGTATAAACCCTTATTTCTCCAACGACCTTTTTACACTTCCACTTTCGTCTTCATGTAATTTGATTGCACTTCTACTTAATGTATTCAATTTAAAATAGGGTTTGTAAGTTAAAAGTAATGTTGTCAAGTGCCAAACGAGCCAAACAATGAACTGTGGTCTTACTGAAGAACAATGAATAAAATATAAAACTTTGTGATTATATAATATATCTTTCGAATCCACAAGTTTGTTTTGTTTGACTTTGCATGACGAAACTGCTTTTTTGTGCTTGTACCATTTACAGTTTCCACTTCTTTGGCAATATTTATTAAGGCAAAAAACGTGTGAGCCACTTTTACTAGAATGAGTTTCCATTGCATTCTGCGAAACAACTCTGTCACGTCCACGACGTAGTTTGTAGTAAGTAGTTACTTAAGTGTAACAAACAATATCATCATTATGCAGACTCAAGGAACATATAAGCCTAAGCAGCATCAATATGAATTACCTTTGCTATTTACTTTTATAATTAAGGTTTTCATATATAACTACAAATATAATACGTGGATAAGTGGATTAATAGTTTGGTTGGTTACATCATATGGTACTTCGCATCATTGTTTGGAGTTCCTGACAAAGTGCATTTTATCTTACCTTTTGTTTGCTTCTTGTTTGTGTCAGTGTTAGCAACTCATCACGTAAATTCATTTACATACGCGATTCTTCGTTAGTAAAGTCAGAATGAAAAACTTGTCCAAAGAGTTATGTGGAGTTTTTCTCGTTTTGGTTCTTAGCTCTTAATGTTAGTTTACTTTTACTTATTAAGGTAACCAAATTCATTTCGACTGTGTCAATCAGTAAGTTTGCAAGTTAAAGCAAACTGAGCTGTCTTTCCAATTGACTATGTCAAACTATTTACAACTGTGTTTAATTACTGCTCCTACAATTTTTTACATACTTAGCTTTTCTTTCCATAACTTATCTTCGTCTCTGGCCACGGCATATCCATCGATTGAAATTAACACGCAGTTAAAACGGTACCTACCTTATTAAATATCTTAAAAATATCTTATTAAAACTCTTAAAATAGTATGAAGACTTATTTATCATAATATTACACTCATTATGCAAGTTACATCTTTGCCTGATTTTAATTTTGTTTGGTTATGTTTAAGATTTTCACATACTCATATTAGAAGAGGATATCCAGTGAATGTAACAGTTTCAATTACTAGAAATGGAAAACGAGTGAATGCCACAAGCTCTGAAAGTAATCCATCTGGATACATCCATCCCTTTGCTACTCTTGGTTTAGCAATTGTACTGATTATAATCAGTGCCTTTGTTATTCTAGCACTTTACGCCATCAATATCGTCTGGGCCCTAGGTCTTTGTTTTTGTTTCGACGATTTTTAACAGTTACGTACTGATTTAAAACATGATCATCTTTAATCGTGTAATTTATGTAAGTCTTCTATGTATATGAAATGAAATAAATTTTTGTAAGATTTTACAAATCATAATAATATTGCATATATATTTCATACACCATAGAGAAGCATATATCTTCCAGCTGTAGCTGCATCGTGTCCTAATCCTGTGTGGTGAGGGTACGAGGTACGACTGATCGTTTGTGGCGAAGATTTACATAACCAAATCACATTTTACTTTTACCCAATGACTAAAATGAAAAAGTCTGGAGAGGAATTCTTCCTCCTAAAGAAGCCCGGTGCCGGTGAGCCCTTACATAGATACTATATACGTCCTTGTCACACATTATTGCATTTACAGGTTATATAAGCAAGAAACAAAAAACCCATGAAATGAAAAAGAATGGGCATTCTTTATTTCGGAGGTTATTTTATGCGCAAAAAGCAACCTATTCTTGTTGCATCATGATAAGCAACAAAAGGACAGATAGAAACTCTGCCCATTTGCATACAAGTGCAATCGGTCAACTACTTCATGACCCCTGACACATTGTGTCTTTGAATAAGTAGGTACCCATGCTTGTAAAATTTGTAAATCTCAGCCGTCCCACGTACAAGCATCTGTATATTTTAAGTAAGAATACTAAAGCAAATAAGCTGTAACAACGAAATTTTGTGCTTGGTATTCCATTTTTGTTTTTCATTTGGCCACATCCAGTCTATAGATCAATGGTAAATACTTTTAATGAAGCCATTGAACTCAAAATGCATTTACTGTTCATTAAAAAATAATTTTATTTAGCATTGTTACTAATTTGTAGTAAAATAGCGTAGATAGCTATAAGTATCAGTAGGTACTTGTTTCGCCAGAATGTGAATGACCGAAAAAAGACATTCACATTGATTATTAAAGTTATAATAGTTCTAATCTAGATATATGCTACGAATTATGTGTAAAACAATTAACTTCCGGGTTAATTAACATCAATTTAATTAGGTGACATCATTTGAAGCAATTTTATTTCTGGTTTAAGAGCTTGTGAATTCTTCAACTTAGATCAGTAATTCCAACTGTCACGTAACAGCAAATAATATTGAAGAAATAACCAGACCTTATCAACCAGACTTTGAAATCATCTCCAAAAAAGAAACATGAGATTCCCACAACTCTTTTTGTGTGTAGTCTTCGTGGCTGCAACTTTCTGGGCAACCGGTATTTATGCCTGCATTTTAAACTAATTTTCACACAAGCAAAAGATTATTATTAGTAGAAAACTTAATAAACATAATTTTTTAACAGAAAGCGAAGGAACAGCTTCCAATACTGACTGTGCATCTCTCTATCTCGACTGCCTCCGTAATTTTATGACAAAGACATTACTATTGATTTGCACGAATTAAAACTTTTGTGAGTCGAGATCATTTTAATTATTCTTATTCTCCTATAGAGTTTGAGGCGACCAACAACCAACAGCCAAGTCAATTGGCCACCATGAACAAGCGTTGTAAGGAGCAAGTGAAGGAATACCCAGTTTGCCAAGGACATGACATGTACCAATAAACCAT
Source organism: Pogonognathellus flavescens (assembly GCA_019776165.1). NCBI lineage: Eukaryota > Metazoa > Arthropoda > Collembola > Entomobryomorpha > Tomoceridae > Pogonognathellus > Pogonognathellus flavescens. The sequence continues at coordinate 19,369 of JABASD010002548.1, forward strand.
CCTTTTACGAATACATTCTAAATTATTTGATTTATCGGCAAAAATTATAATTAATAATAAAAGAGCAACATTAATTTTCGTTTGAAACCCTTCACTTATTGCTTGTTGCATATCAGAGAGTAGAGGCATGTCATCTCTGCCTCTTGATACTAGATTTCTTACATAAGCAATTAGTAAGTATGGTATTGTGTTATTGTTAGGAGTTATGAACCTACCTACATTTTATACTTATTGCACCCTAACATTGTATGTAATCCTTTTTTGCAATAGAAAATATGTGAAAATTCACCTATATATTTGAATTTTAAGTTATATGAATACATGAATGACATCAAAGCTTTTGGACGTCTTATTATTCTACATAGAAAGTGCATAGGCAATTATGTTGTATAGACAGTGGAGATCACTAGAAAAGGACAATTATTTTTCTACTGCTATGCATTATGCATTATCTACAAAAAGTTACAAAGTTAGTAAATATTTTATAGGTAAGACGTAATCGTATGAAAAATTGATTTGTAGCAGAAGAGTACCTAGCTGGTTGTACTCGAAATAAAATTAACATAAATATTATCCCGTGTTACAATTATAGCAAATTACAATATTCATCACATTTGCACTATAACATTTCTCTCGCAAATAGCACAAATAATACAATATACCTAATTCTGAAATTTTTATTACATCCAATACAATACTAATACACACCAGTACCTTGTTAATGGTTAGGTTTAATATTTCATATAGTATCATTCCCATCTTTGTGTATACCTCAGCAATCGGCAAATACTAATAGATCTGTGTAAATCTGTAGTTTCTTAGTTGGCATGCACAGTTAGAAATTGTGTAGTGTCCTTACTACAACGGAATTTTTAGCTATTTTGATTTTTTGCTACGCTAATACTAGAATCAGTATTCCATATGTAACTTTTGTCCACCAGAATTAGTAGCTAACAAGTTAGTTGTAAGTGGGATATACTAATAATATGAGAGGTACAGCATTGTTATAACTTTTATTGTACTTTTACGCAACAAGTACACTAAGTGACCTATATACATGTGGCGGAAGTAAATTCGCAGAGGTGTATTATGTATTAGCATTTGCGAAGTGAACTTTAATATAACAATATGTGTCCAAAATATATAATGATTTTGTTTTTTTGCACAATCGTGTTTTTCGAACTGGATTTTGTGACAGGTAATTACAGTTTTGGAATATGTAATAAAAATTCAAATTCGGACATTATAAAAACATAATTCTTTGGAGAGCAGGAAAAATGCACATAAAAAACGGTAAGAACAGTAAAAGCGTTAAAGGTGCTGCGCCAGCATTAGGTAGGCAAGCGAAGAAAGCTGCAAAGTCTTCAGAGTCGGAAGAACTCGATGATAATGACAATCCTCCGGATGAAGCAGAGCTCCAAGATAGATGGAAATGTGTTACAGACCTTAATACTTGCATTGGTTAGCAAAAATTACTTTTCTGCAATTAGCTAATTATAAAAGCAAATTCCCCATATGTTATTCCAAATGTTCGATTCGATGATTTCAGAAACGGAGTTGGCGTACAATAATGCAGCACATGAAAATAAGACGAGAGAAATATGTACCAAACAAATTAAAATATTTCAAGTTTGTAGAGAGTTTAAAGAAGCTTGGAAAGTCACAAAACCCACAACAACCAGACCACCCAGGACAAGGAAAACCACTACTACCACTCCCACTACAACAACTACAGCTACAACTGAAATTACGACTTCACCGGTTCAACATTATGAGTACCATGTGGAAGGGTAACAATCATTATAAAATAAAATATTATGAACGTAAGCATTGGTAGTTTTATTTGAAAGTGCATGATTTTCTGTCTCTGTTAAATATTCTAATCATTGTATGTTCTGCTGTAAATCTCAAAATAATTTATTAAGAATTTGTATACCCTCAAAATTTCCGTTGAAACAAACCATGACATACTTCACTCCCCTGGCCCATAAAATGTTAAGGGAATTTCCCCATTGCTTACTGGAATGCATTGTCAACAGGGGATAAATATTGTGGTGGCGCATTAGAATTGTAGTACTTTTTGTTATGAATTATAGGTAATTTTTGTGAAAATGTCTATATAAATTAATTCCGAGTCATCAGTGGCTTAAAATTACTTATTTGTGACCATTTTTCTTGTCGAAAGTAGTTGGAACTCTCATATATTGCTATAATTGACTATTACATATCGGTATCATTATATGGTTGATTTCATTTGATTCACAAACACAAACGGCATACACCATACAATACCATATACCCTAATCTAATCAATCATGAATTCTGCAAGTCTAGATATTCTACAGAATTCATATTTAAATGACCATTCATGTTGGTTTTATGTGACTTTTGTGAAATGTAAGGTCTGTCCATGTTGTTTGTAATGGCATTATAATATAGGTAGCTACTATTCGCTTTAAAACATTGAGTTGACTGTTGACATAACTAAACCTACGGAAACAACGTCTTGAGCCTATTCCTTTCGGATCCACCAGGCCTGAATTTCAACAGAATTTGCAGATCTTTGTACCTGTAGTCATAGAATGTGTACTGTGATAGTGAAGCCCAAATATGAAATCCAGGATGAAAAACATGTTTATCCAGAAATTGTTCTCTCTATCGTGTGTACATAATGATTAGATAAGGTACGCACGTGATGAACTCTTTAACTAGTATGGATATAGATATTTACAGTATAATTATCTATGTGGTATCTATCAAGAAATTTGTAATTGTTGTTTAAACGCTTTACCAAGAATTCTCATACTAATTGCAAGTGAAATGAACTTCTGTGAATCATCGTACTTACAGCATTTTTGTATATATAATAATATTGACATTGACCTTATTTTTGGAATAATCACATGTTATTAAGTAACGAATGTTATTCTATTATAGTCTGGATTTTTGATAATCTAGCTAGATCACGAGTTGTAAGAGAAACGTTATTTTACAACTTGACTCATTTCAGTCCTTTCCATGCACGCTAGGTATGCATTGGTAACTACTCTACTTAAATGAGCAGAGGTAATACGTACACTACTTACAATACTTACTCTATATACCCGCTACTGAACTACGCGAGGAAAGGTAAATGGATAGAAAATAATCGCTTAGTATAATCCTCATTTGGGATCGGTACACGGATTATATTTCTTACCGAGCTTCTCTCTAAAGTCAAGACAGAAAAGGTAAAACTGACCGTTCAGGGTGGCAAGCATGTTTTCGTCGTTTGTGTTTCAGTCTTAACTCGTAGTTGTGTATAACATACACAACTAATGAAGTAAAGGATTCATACTCGTTCTGAACATTGTTAAAGCTACCAAGATGGTCAAGCGTATACCCAAAGCTGTACGACACATTTTGACAGTTCATAATGTAAATGTATGTAAAACTTAATTAATTTGAGACCAATATTCTTACAAGCCAAACAAGTAGCGCCAAGTCAAACAACTTTAGTTCTTATGAACGACAAATCATTGAATATTATCATTATTTTACAATGGAAGATTTATTTTTTCGCTTTGTTAAGGGAGAAAGAAATGGAATTTTGTTGGCCGTGAATAACTTTTTGTACAAAAAAACGCACAAAAATGGCATTAGGTCATACTGGCAGTGTAAAAAAAATGCAAAGTTACTATCATTATGGAAAATAATAAAATAGTGCAATACAGAAATCTTGAAAATCATTGTCATAAATCTCAAGAAATTGAAATAAGTGTGCTTGAATTCATGCATTGTCTGTGGTTGGCCGTGTACAGTGACCCACTACAAATATTAGAAACAGTGTATAGGTAAAAAATTTAATTGGTATTATAACATAAAATATTAGTATTTGGTTTGCTAACGTAAAATTATTGCAGTTATATAAAAATGTGTTTGCAGAAGAGAAATAACGAAGTTACCGGTCGAGCAAAGATTTTATATGCCTCAGTATTCGGTTGTTAAAAACGCACTCAAGAATTATAGAAAAACTGTACTGCCAAAAATACCAAAAAGTAGACCAGAAGTAAATTTATCCAACATGACTTATACAAAGGACGGCGACAACTTTTTGTTGTGGGAAGATGGAACTTGGGACAAAATAATGGTATAATATTAGCATTATAGACTGCATGTAGCATGTAAAATTTGAAACAGTAAACAGCTTGCATCTATTTAATTTACAGATATTTGGCACTGAAGCGAATCTACAAGCTGTTTGCAATGTAGATATCGTTTTTATGGACGGGACTTTCAACACTGTGCCCAAAATATTTTACCAATTGTACAGTATACATGGAATAATTAATAACAAGGTTTTAAAATATGAATTTGCATGAAACGTGACAGCTTGTTTTTGATTCATTCATTATTCATTATTTATTATTCAATATTTCAGATAATACCGTTACTGTTTTGTTTGCTGCCAAATAAGTCCCAACAAACTTATAATCGTTTATTTCAAGGCATCATTCAAATTGCAAACTATAGAGGACTTGCATTCTATCCTCAAACTTTCCAAGTGGACTATGAGATTGCAGTTTTCAATGCAATAAAGCAGAATTTCTTTGGAGCACAAATTAAGGGGTGCTATTTTCATTTCAGCCAAGCTATTTGGAGGAAGATTCAGAAGCTAGGGTTAACTAGAGCCTACAAGAAAAACAAAGCGTGGTTCAAAAGCATATTTTCTCTACCCCATGTTCCCCTTAAAGATATAGACGATGCATGGCTCATCATTATGTCTGATGCTCCAAGTACTAACTCAGTAACTAATTTGCTTGACTACGTATTAAAAACATGGGTGGACGATTGCGAAGCATTATTTGACAGGTATTTAATGTACTATGTACCATATGATGTACCATATTTGCTGCTATATTTTCAGTGACATAAAATTATGACTTACTTAATATATATTACAGGTCAGTTTGGAATCATCATGACACACTTTATCATCGAACAACAAACTCGTTGGAATCTTGGCATAGTAAATTGAAAAGATTAATGAGACGGAGTCACCCTAATTTATTTGTGTTCCTGCATGTCCTGAAAGAAGAACTACTTCACATTGATTTAAAATTAAAATTGGCATTAAATAATAAGTTACTAGAAACCAGATCGAAAAAAAATTTAGCTAAAGAAAAAGTAATGATCGATTCGAAATCTCGCTATGGTAGTGGTGAAATATCTTTACTTTCTTTCATAGACAAGCTGGGCAAATTTGCTCCAAAAAAAATAAAACCTGCGTAGTGTGTAGATTTATTTATTAATATTGGTATTGTTTATTACTTTAGCTAGTATATTATAACATGTAGTTCAGTACCATTCATGTATGTAGTCGCAGTAGAAGTGCAATTAGTTTTTTATATTAGAATGTTTTAGCAATCTTAAATTTTATATTTGTTTAACTTATTTTGTTATTTTATGTAGAGATAGTTTGAAAAGTTAGTCTATAGCCAACATCACAGTAGTTATGTGATTATTTAAAAAATAGTCAAATAGTTTTCAAAAAATTAATAACATCAAACTATAAAAATTTAGCAACGCATTCCATTTGGGAAGTTTATTTTTGTATATGCTTGAACATAAATCAATTTTTGCCATTACACCAATAAATGAACAAAAAATATTTTAAAATGTTCTGCACGATGCATAAATATAAGGTTAGTATATGCTTTATGCATTGAATAAAAACAACAAATTACTTCCATTAACACTAACTTTGTGTGCTTTATACTACGTAGCATGAGTACTGCACTAGCATTGTATTTCGTGACACTTTGTGTTTATATGGTACAATTGTAGGAGTCCTTTAAGCAAAGGAAATTCATCCACCCTGAATGGTTAGTTGGTTTATTTTTTACCTCTGTTTGGTACGAAGGATTATAAAGGTCGGCCAACCATTATAATCCGTCTACCCAAACCCAAATGGCTTAAGTAACCAAATACTTAATTTTACAATTCTCCCTGCCCGAACTACGCATAGTTAGTCCATGCTATTTATGATAATAATACTAATGCTGTTGTTATTGCTTACTTATTAGTTAAAAGTTTCCCAGAAGGGCAGACACTATGTTATTATTATTATTATTATTATGTATAATATACAGACAGTAGACAGGTATTCAAAACGTTTTTATCATAGCTCGCATAATACCGTGTATTAAGTTCGTCCAGCGTCCACCAACTTGTCTTACATGGTTTAACACAGCAGTGTGGCTACTTTCGTCGTTCAATCTTTGTTAGCTGAATACTACGCACATAGCATTACAAACGGCTACCTAATGAAACCACATTGCATGTTGCATAATGCACTTAAAATTCAACACAATTTTGATAAAGCATTTATCGTTGTTTGTATATACCGAATTCCTAACTATAGTTTAACAGCTGTTGACAACGATATTGAATCTCTAAATATAATGTTTAC
>JABASD010002549.1:0-25817 GCA_019776165.1 Pogonognathellus flavescens
GGGGGGGGAAGGGCTCTTCATTTTGAATATTGTTATCTTAAGGGTCAAAATTATTTTTTACAGTAGAAATAGTAGTCATTGTTTAAAAATGTACTTATTACCAATTGTACCAATTATTATAAGGTTCTGGTTTTTCCAGAACACTTCAGTTTTTACTGTTTTAACAAACGAAAAAATTTTTAAACCGTTTTTTTTTTCATTTCAGTCATTCTTAAATCATATTATATTTTCAAAAATTGTAACAATCATACCAAAATTTAAATGTGTCACAAATGAAAATAAATTTCATTTAAACAAGGATATTACTATATACCACATGCTAATTAAGTCAATGTCAAATAATAACGTACATATTGCAGAGCCGATAATTCCGGGGAAAGTGTACGCTCCATTTGATCATTACGTGATGATGGTTGATCTTCGAAAAACATATGGATTCAAAATGTTTGATCGTCACCAATGTATGGATAAAAATCATGTTTCATTAGCCATGGAGGCTATGGCTAAAAATCATGCACTTAGTTGGGTCTATAAGCAAAAGAATGACTTGGAGAATTTAACTGATCATTTTCCATTCATGAAAAATGGATATTCCTTGCAGTCTTTAATTGATGTCGTCGCTATTTCCGCGGAAGGAAATGGAAAACTTGCTACTGACACTTTGGAAACAGTCTTAGGAAAACACTCACCCATTGTTCAAGGCGCAAAGAAATTCACTGAAAGAATTGTAGATGCAATGAACGTCCTATATGGCGCCGATTTGGAAAAAAATGCCAAAAATTTTGAAAATCATTTCCGCGTCAAACCGCAAACCTTTAATGATGGTAATAATAAACACAATAAACAGGATTTCCATATATCAATATTAATTTAATGAGACAAAATATTTTAACAGCAACTTTAAGGAAGTTGCCTGAAAAAGAAAAATGTATATTGAAATTACACATTTATCTTTTTTCATTATTTTTATACATAATGCATTTGATTTATAATTGGTATTTAGAAGAACAATGGAAGGTCGGTATTCTGGGGGATGTTTGGTCCAACAACTTGCTCTTCAGATACAACAAAAGATTCAGGAATGCCCGAAGAAGTCATAAACGTGGATCTACAAATGTGTGGCGAATTTTGTCCGACTACGGATTTAGCCTACTTGATTTATGCAAGCACTGATTCTAAATTCAGAAAAATGTATTTAGATGAAATGCTCAACTTGTATGTCGAAAAATTCAAGAGCATTTGTCAACTTTTTGGAGTAGAACCTTTATCCAATTTCACCAAGAGTGAATTTAAACGAAGATTTCATCGCGCGAAGGTGTATGGCTTGGCTACAGCTCTTCTGGTATTGCCATTTTCACAGATGGACACTGAAAACATTGAAGATTGGGAAACAAAAGAAGGAGGTGATATCAACGAGATGATTGCTTCAATGTGTGACAATAACAACAGCGTCAATAAACGTTACTTGGAAAGAGTCACGGGACTTGCCACTGAAATGTACGAAGAGGGAATTATTTAACAAGCATCAAAGTCTATTCTTGAATTATAATTTAAGTCAAGCATTGTTCATTTTACCATATTTAATGCAATATTATTGTGAAACAAATCAATTGTCAATTAATATGATTAGAAGCGGAAAAGTAGTTATTATTACTACAGTTATTAATGAAAAATGAATCAGACCTAAACTTTATATTCATATGGTTTGTGAATGATTATAATCTAATAAAAATAAAATGTCAAAATTATAATCCAATCATTAAGTGGAATTTTAATACGATAAAGCTCAAGAGCATTTTTAGAAAAGAATTTCAAGGTGCCCGATAGCTCTTAATTTCTCTATCCTATATTATTAAGTAGTTTTGGAATTTTCCGCAACGTAAGTCCTTTATATTGACCCCTTTTTTAAATACGAAAAAGGTACGAAATTTACCTCAAATACCAAAGAATGATCACATATCGGACATTTATTAACAACTCTTACCAACTTACGCGTGCGATTTGACCTGTTTTATTATGCCCTGAGTTATTTTGTCACTTTTTTACTCAAAGTAGCCGTGTGCTCCCTGGACCCCCATAAATGTAATCCTAGATATGCGCCTATCGATCACAGGTTCCCGAGTTCTATCATTGTATGAGTGTCAGCTTGTGTGTATTCATTAATTCATACAGTCGAAGCACTTGCACTTAGCATATTTTTTCGATTGCTGGAAATGCAGATACCTACTCTGTCTCATTCTGTCTTTTATAAACCCACCGACAAACATCGAAATTTCACAAGAAGTAAGATCAATCCAAATTGTGTATTGCTGCAGTTTCGCCATCGCTGCAGTTTGTCAGTTCAATACGATTTTGCACGAATCGGAATTTTCAGCCTTCATCAATAATTACTTTTTTCTGCATTCAACTCTTGGTAATTTTAAATGTTAATTGTTGCTGTCTTAAATGATTCCATTTTTACTGACTATATTTGTGTTTTAAGGTTTTTGAAGGAAAACATTTTTTATGTTTGCTTGATCCAACGTTAATTACATTTAGAAATATTATTATAGTGTTTACATTAACTTGTATTCTTAACAATAGTTAATTTGTTCCGAATGATGATGTCATTTGAATATAGGCAGTCTTTATATGTAGTGAAATAGTAACTAACAGCATATATACATGCGGTAACTGGTGAGACGAAAGAATGAAGTGATGTCACAAAAGTGCGAGTTCTTCAAGGGAAGTGACATCATTGATTCAGGATTGCAAATTATGAAAAATCAACTAACTAACAAGCAAACTCCAATCCACGTCCACGACGACCACGAACGTACTTACAACAAACGATTGATGTTTGCTTCTTTCTCTTCCAACCAGAGTTGGCACCTTCCATTAGTATGGCTTCTTCAGAAAATGGGTGGCTTAACAACTTCTGACTGGAAATAAGACGAGTCCTTATGACATTTATATGTGACCCAACCAATCGATACCTTAGTACTACTAGGTATCGATTTGTTGGGTCGGGTCACATAATATAAATGTCACAAGGACTCCAGGACTCATCTTATTTGAAGTCAGAAGTTGGAAGTTGTTAAGCCACCCGTAACAGCTGCGGCCATTTTCTGAAAAGTCATACCAACGGAACTTTCCAAATCTGCTTCCAACGATCGATTGATATTTACTTTCTATCTCTTACAACGAACGATCTATATTCCCTTGTATCTCTTACAAAGAACGAACAATTGATAATTACTTCTATTCTATCTCTTACAACGAACCATTGATATTTACTTCTATCTATCTTCCTCATTCCTCACTCACGCGAATCAAAATGAGCTGAACGACACTTCCAGATGATGAATAGAATTATACTACCACGAATGAGTGCAGTAGGCAAAATTACGGTCCAAGTCCATAATTAAACTTTCTTTTCTTTTCCTGTTCATTGTTTGCTTGTTGTATTTGTATGTACAACTTCGCTTCTTTCTCCTCGCACAGCTCGGCTTGGATGATGCTAACACTAACAAGGAAATCCAAGCCAAGCCACTCAAATACTGCTTTTTATTTCACATAGAAGAGGTATTACCTATTATATGTAATTTAATCGGATGGATGATTACCTACTTGATTTGTATAATATCAAAATACTAACCCATCATTCTGAATCTCTGTGGGCACGGGTCTGTAGTGCCTATAAATACAACAATACAATACAACAATACAACTAAATACATACACACCTAACCAATTTATTATTACTTAAAACAGTAGGTACCTTGAAAAAATTACTTATTAACGTGCCGTCAGTGTCAACTATAGGACAGTATAACTATTTTAATTGTTACAGGGTGTCTCATCGTCAGTGTACTTGTATCATAAGCGTTTACATGAATGCTTTTAGTTAAAGTGAGTTCTTAGGTTGATTAAAGATGTTTTATGTATGTTGTCAATTAAATAAGGTAAATGTCCATTCTTTTCGAATTAAAAATTCCATCTAACCAGCCTTAATTTGCCCATTAACAACTTTTCCAATGTCACAAACGGAGAAAATGAAGAATTTGCATGGCACATCAATGAAATGGACCTGAAAGATGGAGAATTTGTCCTGCAGATTCTTTATTTTCTCCTTTTGTGGTTGTGGCATTGGAAAAGTTGAAATTGAGGTTGATTAGATGGATTTTTTTAATTGGACCGGGCGTGGCGGAACCGCCCCCTGACTGGCAACAAGTTCAAAGTTTGTCTCAAATTGTTGAAAGATTGACTTTTTTTAATTGATACGACACATAGAGCATCAACTTGAGAACCCGCTTTTACTAAACGCATTTATTAATACATGTAAACCGTGTAAACGCCTATGAGACACGTACACTGAAACTCACAAATCATAATAATACCTACAACTATGCTAATAGTAATAAGGTATACATATTACTTTTATTAAAATCTGTAATACTGTACAAGTAAATTTAAGCTGCCGCAGAACCTTGAAAATTATACCGTATAGTAGAAATAAACACAGTATTCTACACAAAGAGCAATAAAGCGATAGTTATCGACAGTGAGTTTATCGCATATATGTAGAGCCACAACTTTGTTTGTCATAGTGTGTAGGTGTAATAAAAATTATTATCATTGCAAATTCTAATGAGTCAGCTTCATGGCTGTAAATATTAGCACTCATTATTGACTCATTTACGTTAAATAAGTTGAGTCTAGTAGGTAGCTGTATTATTGGTATATATTATAGTAATACATGTGTCATTTTCCTCAGTGTTCAGACTCAGCCAACTCTGAGACTAAAGAGTTTGTCCACGGTGTGGTAAAACGAAACAATATTTTAAAATGTATATCGCTATTGCTATGAAAATATTAAGAGAATGTCGAAGAGTTTTAGTTACTTGCAATGTGATTGCCAAAATTAATTGCAAAACCAATTTTTAAAAGATGGTGTTTAAATATTTGAAGTTTCGTAATTAAATAACTTTCTAAAATTTAATATATTGTTTGTGAACTGATATTATGGCTGCAGCACACTCTGGTTTAGTTTTACAGAATATTTTTCCTCGTGAATACAGACTCTTAGATAACTTGCACGAAAGTTTAACCTTGACAATCCATTTGTTTACGCTATAATACAAGCAGTGTCATCGAGGCTTATTTTACCATTCATTCCTTAAATGAAATGTTCATTTACACTGATGATGCTATAGCAAAGGTGTTGTCATCTTCTGTTATGTCATTTATGCAAAGTTCCTCCACATAATATAGCATGCGTTAGTTACATGACATGATGCATTAGTTTACTCCTTAACAACACAGTAGTGTTTCGCCTACGAAGTAGTACAAATTTTTACACCTGTCTTACACCATAGTTTTTATTTCAGTTTCTTTATTTTTGAGGAACTACCTTGTTTGCATTATAGTAAGTTTTATTCAAGGTGCCTAATTTTAAGTTTATGTTATTGTTATTGTGTTATTTCCACAATATTGAGTGGTTAAAAATGTTATGATTTTAAGGTTTTGAAGTTTAATTACTCCCCAAACATGGCTAATGAAAATCCTGGATTAAATATATCTGAAGATTCAGAAATTGTTTCTGAGGCAAGTATAAGTAAAATTAAAAATTTCTATTTTAATGTATGTTTTTATATAGTCTTTTATTCAAAGGGGTATTGTGAGACTAACACGGAAAACGTAACTTATAATTTTGTAACTTTTATTATTCCACTTCTCAATTATCTCGCAATAAATCAGTTTCATCACCGGTAGATCCCGGTAGATCACCGGTGGAATTTATCCTTGCATATGCTTAGAAAAATGTTAAGTGAGGTGTCTCAAAGTTTCATTTTGTTCCTTGCGTCTCTAATCATATTATTCATGACAATTTTGTGGTGCAAATTGAAGTTAGATTTATTTTATTTGCAATATTACTTAAACACCAAGCTAAAAATTTGTTTACCTTATTTTGTGTAGAATATAACCAGAGAAAAGGCTGCAGATGTTGAATCAATTCTATCAGGAAAAAAGTCGTTGGATGTAAACAAATACGTGGACAAAGCATTACTGCATTTGAATGAAAAAATAGATAATCATTGTTTGCAAGAAATAGGCTTACCTCAACATGAATTGGAGTTTCAAAAAGACTTTGCCTGTGGAATAATTCTTCCAGGCAATATTGATATGCAGGAAGGACACTTGAAAGGCTTATCATCATTTTGTCGCACTGGAGATTCCAGTATCGATTTTGATGTACTAAATTTTGCAATAAATATAAAATCTAAAATTGTTTGTCATAAATTGTGATCTAATTTTGTAAATGCAATTTTACAGGCCTTCGGCGAGCATATTATTACAGCAAGAACGTCAATAGGTATTAAACAAACATCTATTGATTACGCCGCTCTTATAAACTTTTATTGTTTCGGACAAAATGTGAAGATTACTGGGAGTTTGTCGGATATCTCTTTGAATATTCTTCTTTACGTTGATAGACATTTGTCAGTTCAATTAAATCAGTTTGACGTTACAGCTAACGGAAGTGTTGTCTTGGATTTTGAAAATATTGGTAGTTTTGAATTCCTTACTGATTCGGTAATAATTGTTAAAATCTCATTATTTATTAATGAATTATATAACATAAAAATAAATATGAATGTAGTAATCTAGTTTTATTTCGTTGAGGTATTGTAAAATTGCAATTTTCAGGTTTTGAGTTTCGATAATTTGTTTAATGTGGTTTTCAGATGGAGAAAAGCATTTCGCAGAAAGTTAAGAACAGTCTTTTAGAATATTTACAAACCTCAGTCAAGAAATTTACTACGGAAGTCCTGTCGGTACTGCCGATTGAATTGTAATTTCATAACAATATGATTCATGAAAACATTAATGAATTGTTAAATAAACCTTTCAACTTCCTATTTTACAAAATGCAAGTAGATAAATAAATTAAACACCTTCATGTAATTTATTCACAGTAGTCAATGAACTCTAAATTTAACCATGTTTTATCATACTCGGGAATGTCAGGAATGCATATACCCAAGCATATGCATGTATGAGATTTATCTATGTATTTCTGTATGATTTTTCTGTACTATTGAATAAAATTATGCATGTTCCATGTTCTATAGGTAATATAAAATATTATTATATAATCATAGTTGTCATACATGGGATGCAGTCTATGAGTACAGGAAATGCTTGTTTGCGCTTTTTAGACAAATCAGCATCGTTAGCTTCGTTTGTACTTTAAACACCTACCTATCTGTATAATATTAAAGATTTTGCCAACTTGCAATGCATAATCATAATGTAGTAGTATATATGTGCAGTCTTACGATAAAAACTATTTAAAATTTGTATGCAATCAAAATTTTAGACAAAAGGTCTATTGGCGTAGATGCGATTTAAATTAATTAAATTAAACACGATGGCAGACTTAAATACTGTTTAAATAAATTTGTCAATGTGTCGCTTTTTAATTTCCTTCCTATTCATCTTCTTTCATTTTGATAATGGAATTTGATGCTCTGCAATATATTATTATTACTTTTTTAAAACACCCAATGGAATATATTATCTTCGGTAGTATATAATCCAATCTTGCAGAGAGTACATTTTTATTAATTTTTTGAACCATACAGTTATCTGTTCAGAAAAATAAATATTATCATCAGTCTTCCAAATACAAATATTATTTTTCAATTTTTATTTTTTAGTATCGAATACAATCATTTTATTTTTTCCACTGTGGCAATAATAATAATGGAATTGATTTTCTTTCATCGTGTTGCAGTAATATTGCATTCTGTTGTGTATTTTGCGGAAGGGTATCGTTCTTATTCCTATGAGAATCGAAATACACCACCCGAAACTTTTGTGTCTAATGTCAGTGCAGTCCAATACGGATACGTTAATCAGCCTGTTAATCATTTTGATCCATTAAATAAAGATTACTGGCTTCAGGTATCTTCCTATGGGATTAAACTCAAATTACGCAAATTACAAACTCAATTCATGCACAAACTTATATTATACCAATACCAATTCAAATTTAATGTCAATGAATATTTCTTATTTGCATCAAAATTACTGAAACATTATGCACACCGTGAATTCCCTTTTCATCGACAATATCGCCATGTTTATTTTGTTGTAGTTTAATTGTTTATTTATTTTTGTTGTAGTAAGTTTAATTGAGCTATTCTTATAATGGATTGTCTCTTTTTATTTGTAACAGAGATACTTCTGGAACTATGAATTTTATGAAGCAGGTGGACCAGTGTTTATCAAGCTCGGTGGAACTGATGGGATTGACGGTACTTTGTTGCAAAGCGGCTCAATGATGGAATTAGTGCCAAAAATTGAAAGGAATGGCGTTTAACGTTGAACTCAGATTTTCTGGAGAAAGCTGGCCAATAAAGTACAAGCCACAATCCCCCTTATTATATTACATGGCAAGAACCTAGATTCTAATTAATATAATAACGGAGTCTAACTTTTATTTAAATTTAGAAATACCGAACTTAAAAGTTTGAGTTACTGTACTTATAATCAAGCTTTAGCTGATTTTGCTGATTTCATCCAATACGTAAAAGAAGAATTCCACTTGGAGGTGAAATATTATTGTCAAACGAAATTATTATTCACTCTTAATGTTTTAGGTTAATTCAATTATAAAGCTAATCGTTTAATTGAAGTTTATTTCCCGAAATGATACTAAAGGAAAATAAAATTATTGTCGTGGGATGCGGCGTACAAGCGGGTTCTCTGGCAGTGTACATGAGACAAAAATATCCACAACTCGTGGATATTGTTTGGTCCTCTTCGGCTGCACTAAATTACAAGTACAATTTCATCGGTACAGAATGTTACAACAATTATGTTTACTTACACAAACGGATGACCGAAACGCATAATCAATTTCTTCTGATCTAGAATACTTCGAATTAATTGGACGAGTCATCAATGATATCAGTCCAACATGTTATAACATTGTCAAGCAAGCATTTGCTGACCTGGAGAAACTTCTTTGGCTGGGATGCGGGCACAAAATTACGGGACGTCATCAGAATGCCTACGAAGGATCTTACTATTACAAACCTTTACAACCCCAAAACTGCCAACTTGTAGAAGATATATTTACGTAATACTTACATAAATTATTTAGTTAATTAATACTTTTTCCTATGATATATTTAATTGAAACCTGGTTATTAATTCCTCTTATTGTTTTGCTTTTTGGTTAATTAATATTCACAATTTTTTACAATGAAACAACTTTAAGGCTTTGTGAACCTTTCGATTTGAACCATGAAGATGATATCCGAAATTTCTTTGAATATTTGGCTCAAAACATTGCGTATGTTGTACAATATGATAATCAACTGGGCGATTTGTTTACGATGGAATACTTCTGCAGTTCTGTGTTTGAAAATTCAACTTTAAATTTAAGTCCCATTGAAAAGTTGTCAAAAGTTACAGACATTATCAATGTTCTGGAAGGATTTGAATGTACAGATTTCACTCAGAAACATTACTGTGAACAATTAAGCCATACAAGTGTCAATGAACCCATCACATCAGCTACAAACTTTGACTGGCCTAGGCCATGGTGGTGGTTTGAATGTAGCCAAGTGGGATATTTGCAAACGACAGATAGTTGGAATCAACCCTTCGGCCACAGTTTTCCAGCTTTGTTTCTTTCTCGTCAATGTCAATGTGTTTTTGACTCCAGGTACATTTAACGAGCCCAAAGCTTAATTTTATTTTTCAAAACTCTGCAATTAAATAAATATGTTTTTATAACTGTGCTTTTTAAATATTGCTGATGCATTTCTAGATTTACAGAAGAATATATTCAGAATCAAGTTGAGAAACAAATGACAGAGTACGGAGGAAGTGAAAGCACGAAATCCATTTCTAGAGTGATTTTTGTAAATGGAGCAAACGATCCCTGGAGTCCTGTTGGAATTTTGTACGACAACCAAACATCTTGCGAAAACAAAGTTGTTTTGATTGAAGGTGATTTTGTATTGAAAATACTGACAACATAATACTTCTCATACTTCAAAATGACTATTATGATGTGCATAATATTAATGCGGTTGGAAGTTTTGCTACATATTTATATTTCTAAATAAATGACATGTTCATTTATGTATTAGGTGCGTCTCATTGCGTCGATCTTAATCCTACAATTTCTGCAACGGATCCTCCAGCAGTCACAGTTGCCCGTGATATCATACATACACAGATTGAAAGATGGTTGGCAGAAGATGAAATTTCGTGTTGTCCCATTCAGACGCTTTGATTCTACTCTTCTACCGATTTCAAAATTATAAATAATATATAATTTATGTGATTATGTCTATTATACTCAATATAAATATGAATTATGAAATGGGGT
Source organism: Pogonognathellus flavescens (assembly GCA_019776165.1). Taxonomy (NCBI): domain Eukaryota; kingdom Metazoa; phylum Arthropoda; class Collembola; order Entomobryomorpha; family Tomoceridae; genus Pogonognathellus; species Pogonognathellus flavescens. The sequence goes on from JABASD010002549.1 coordinate 10,394, forward strand.
ATCAGCAATGTAATTTTCTCGTCGGAGGAAATCTGTCTGAATACATATGAATACTACACGTACACCGGCCACTTTATTTCCCGGAAACCCTCCGGGAAATTCTTGAGGATTGGGGATTTATGGGAGTTATAAAATAACGCATTGTAAAGCAAAATTATTTCGCCCGAAGGGTCACGTTTCAAAAATTGGATAGTATAAAACGATAAAAACATTTTTCGTCAATTTTGGAATATTTTATTAGTTCCATTCTCATTTTGGCAATGATCCAGTCTCAGTAGCGAAACTACAAAGTTACATAATATTTAAAAATCTCTTATTGTTTTTGTTAAACTAGCTACTACTTCGTAGATACGCCCTTTCATCAGAAACCTCACTAACCAAATTGCACCATCGAACCTATTTTTATTAGTTTTACTTCATCTACATTATTTACCTTTTCCTTCAAAATAGTGACTTGTTGTAAATGTTAATTACAATATGCATTTAGTTTAGAAAGTCAGAATAAAAATTAGAAATAACTGCAAAATTTGTATTAACTAAAAAACGCAATGTCAAAGTGTGTTTAGAATTGTATTTTTGAACTTCATCATACTAGTTTCACGTTTTAATAAGAATAAGCGAATTGGTGGGAGTAATTTTCAGTTCACTGAAAACCTTATTAAGGCAAGTAAAAAGCCACTTCATATGGAGGGAATGCGGGGAATTGATTTATTAGAAAATTTCTCCTATGACATTTTTCAAGAGAGAATTGGCAAGCATTCATTAGGGAATATTCTCTTTAAATAAGGTACCACGTCATACATGCAATAAATTACCTAAACCATTAAAATCGACCAAATTTCTTAAGAATCAAAAGCTCAAGTTCATAATGATTTAATATTATATTACTTTTTCAATCTAACTTTATTATCAATTGACGTCTTTCATTTTTTGATAAATTACGCCAAAAAATACACGCATTCCAATTTATTCCTTTATAACTGCAACAACTCAAGTTGAACTCTTATATGTGTCAAAAACAACTTTGACCTGAACTGTAATATGAATCCTTGTATGTCAAATAAGCAAATAAATTATTGGTTTGTATATCAAATGAGTAAAAGTTTTTATTTGTACTACTTATGTCAAATAAAGACAAAATGTTCCGTCGTATTAAAAATATTTCCTAATTGCTCTGAATAATTGTGTTTTATCAGTATGCAATTGCGCTTGTATGACAAAAAATATTTTAAATTCGCAAATGAATTTGCAAGTAAAGCAAAAATTTAGAAAAATGTTAAAAATATTTTAAATTCGCAAGTGAAGCAGAAATTTAGAAAAGGCATATACATAGTTTACATGACACAAATTATATTTTGATTTAAATGTGGGTCACAGTATTGAACTGAACATTGTGTATCTTGTGAATGTACATGGACAAGACAGGAGATTAATTTCATCGTTACTGTAGCGTGTCGATCAACGTGTCGCTTAACTTTAATTACCGTCGATTCCTTTTCGCATTGGAATGTGCTGCTCTAAGTTTTATTATTATTTTGTGGACCATCGAACTGAATATGTTGAATGTTGATAAGTATTGTAAATGCTATTTCAATGAACACAAAAGCTCAATTACATAAAACACTGTCTTGTTGAAGAGAGCATACATTATTTTAATTTTATTGAGTGAGTCAGTATTCTGTTGTCTGTTTTTCTTTTTTCAGTTTTTAATTTTGTACAGTACCTGGCACTGGAAATACGACTTTTTTGCTTTTCGAATTTTTTCTACAGGGATACTAAATTATGGTTTCGACTTTCTTATATGGGATTGCAATATTATTGCTTTGTGCTGTATATTTTACAGAGGGTTATGATTATTATCATTCCGATAAAAATGCAATAGCGTCACCTGAAACTTTTGTGTCTGACATCAGTGGAGTTCAATTTGGGTTTGTTGAACAGCCTCTTGATCATTTTGATCCGTTAAATTACGATTACTGGCATCAGGTAATATATTTCGGTTGAATTAAACAAATTCAAATTACCAAATCACATTATTTTACTTTTTCATTTAATCAGCATTTCCAAGAGAGTTATCCCACGACAACCTGAAGTGGCCGCAATTGTGAACGCTCGATTTTATAATGAAATTAATCGATGTTCCTTATTCACGAAATAAGCGGGGATTTCTTGTATGTGGTACAAAACAACCTTTCTTCGTTTATTTCAAGTTCGCAGGTCAAAATCCAAATTTTTAAAATTTTAAAAATTGATATAAAATTTCAAAGCACCCCATAGATTTTATGGACATAAACTCCAGGGTTTCGAACTACCTTGTCCACAATTGCAGTACTTCAGGGTAACGTGTGACCCTTACTACCAGATGGGTTTGAAAAGAAGAAAATATAATAAAATGTATATACCAATATGCAGTAAATATTTAGAATAAAAATTAGATTTAATCCCGTTTATAAAAAACAATCTACCAAATACCCACTTATGATGGAATACTTTTGATCCTTTGATATATTGTAGGGAGTAAATAACATTATGTTGACTAGGTATATGTAGTTCTAAATTAATAGGACTAATTATTTGCATAAAAATTCAATCAAGGTTATAAGCCAGAATGCAATTCATTTTAACTCATACAACATTGATATCTGTATGGAATGCAAAATAACCAAACGAAAACTGTTTTTGCGGAATATACGTAGGTAGACATTGGGAATAACCCTTGTCCATTTTGAGCTTCGGGAATGTTAGGGGGAGGGGTCGTTAACATTCGGCCCTAATAAATACCGAATCTATCCTGTATTCCCTTAAATAGAAGCGCTCTCCTTATGTTCCAATGGACAAAATACGTAGTACATTTTCAAATTCAGTACTGAAAATTTGATCCGCCCTTTAATGCAAAAGAATATTTAATTGCCACTAAATATAAATCTTTTGCTAATTCCAGGAACAATAATCATTATTGGTTCCAGGTGGCAAAATATTTTGTGGAAATGGTTTACAACTGTGGTTTAACTAATTCTTATACTGCCTCTTTTTATTTGCAACAGAAATATTTCTGGAACGACGAATTTTATGAAACTGGCGGACCAGTGTTTGTCAGGCTCAGTGGATTTAATGCGATAACCGGAGCTACCATGAAAAGAGGCTCAAACTCAATGATGGAATTGTGCGAAAAATTGAAAGGGATGGCGTTTCGTGTTGAAATGAGATTTTTCGGAGAAAGCTGGCCAATACAGTACGGCACAATATTAACTCGAATGTTGCTGATAATTAAATGAATTTAAATACACACAATATACCAAATTCTTTTTAATGTAAATTTAGGAATACGGAAATCGATAGTTTGAAATACTTGACGCAGCCACAAATTTTAGCCGACTATGCCGATTTCATTCAATATATAAAAAGAACATTTCACTTAGAGGTAAAATATTATTTTGTCGAATGCAAATAATGCAATTATTGCTCTTCGTATTATTACAGGATGAATTGTAATTTTTTGCCCTCAATTATATAGAACAATAAAATTGTTGTCGTGGGTTGTGGAGGTGCTGCTGGTTTTGCTGTGTACATGAGACAGAAGTATCCACAACTTGTTGATATGGTTTGGTCCTCCTCTGCCTCAATAATTTACGAATACAATATGATCGGTAAAGAATGTTAATAAATAATCATTTGGCATGAATGGCATGAAAGTTTAACCGACAAAAATGTAAAAGGAATGACCACCAATTTCTAGAATATTTTGAAATTGTTGGACGAGTCATCAAAGATTTCAGTCCAACATGCTATGATGGTATCAAGCAAGCATTTGACGACCTGGAGAAACTTCTTTGGCTGGGATGTGGCCAAAAAATAACGAGACGTCATCAGAATGATTATAAAGGATCTTACTATTACAAACCTCCACAGCCACAAACCTGCCAACTTGTCCAGGATACATTCTCGTAAGACAGGGATTATTTTGCTCATCAAAGCGTTCTAGTTATTAATTCAATATTTTATTATTTTTTACTTTTTCATTGAATACATGAAGATTGTAGAAGTAGATATTTTGTACAACTTTACAGAGAATGACGTATTTTCTCGAATAAAACCTCTCAGGTGCCAATTACCATCATACCCCCGTTGTTCCATTAGAGTGAGTAGAGTATCACAATATTCAACTTTAGACTTGTCCCAAGTAATTCTAAAACTTGGTTCAATTAGTTGACACCCCGGTTCTATTGGGGGATTGTGTGCCTGATGCGGTGCTATACGAGAAAATACGGTAATTCAACTCTGAACACTGTAAATTCCCAATATCACTGCATATCTGAGTATTTTGCATAATGTGGGATAATAGTTCAATTATTCAATTAAAAGAAATAATATTATCTATTTAAAAAAAATTTAAATATAAATTAAAAACATCCCTCCCTAATGTTAACCTAAAAACAAATTTCGAAACCTAATAAGTATAAAATACTCAATTTTTTCCGCCTTTCTTAAAACTGTCTAATCTTCCTTTTCTTTTCAATTCCTAGAAAATCATATTTGAATACTTAGAAACCATGCTATAATTATGCAACACTTGATATTTTAGATCGATTGGGCATAAACGATAAAATCTCCTTTCTTATTTTTATTATTAGAGTCTATTTTTAATAATAAATAGCACCTAGGACGGTATGTAAACTTGCTTGTAGCTCTCCTGTTATTAGCGGTGTATCTTTTATTAAAATATAAACATTATTTTAAAATCAAAATAGTTATAATTATCCTACAGTATTAAAGAATTTAATTATTTTTCTGCTTTATGTAAATTACTCAAACATGGAGTAATTTGGTATTCGAATGTGTTCAAAGTTGAATTACATGGTTATGTTCTGGATTTCAAAATCCAACAATCTTAAAGCTTGTGCGAGCCATTGGATATGAATAATGAAGACGACATCCGAAATTTTCTTCAATATTTGGCTCAAATCTTTGCTTATGCTGTACAATCGACTGTTCAAATTCCACCGTTTACAATCGAATACTTCTGCAGTGCTGTGTTTGAAAATTCAACTTTAAATTTAAGCCCGATTGAAAAGTTGTCAGCAATTACAGACATATACAATTCTCAGAACGATTTTCCATGCACCGATTTCTCCGAAAAACATTTTTGTGAACAATTAAGCCTCACAGGTACCGATGTGCCCTACACATCAGCCATTAGTAATGCAGGCTCAAGGCAGTGGTGGTGGTTTGTTTGTAGTCAAACTGGAATGTTGCAAACGACAGACAGTTTTAATCAACCTTTTGGACACAGTGTCCCATCATTGTTTCTAGCTCGTCAATGTCAATGTGTTTTTGGAGACAGGTACATTTTACACGTATAATTATATTTTAAAAAATTTCGTTTTAACTTTTCTCTCCTATATAATCGTTATAAAATGTGCATATGCATTCCTAGATTTACTGAAGAGTATATTCAGAACCAAGTTCAGAAACAATCGACCGAATATGGAGACGCTGAAAGCACAAAATTTATTTCTCGAGTGATTTTTGTCAACGGAGCAAATGATCCATGGGCTTCTACTGAAATTTTCTACGATAACCAAACATCTTGCGAAAACAAAGTTGTTTTGATAGAAGGTAGTAAGATATAAACATTTTGACATTTTGGTACATTTCAAAATTCTGCTGCATATTTCTGAATAGCATGCGAATTTATATACTAGGTGCATCGATCTGCTGGGACTTTCTTGCTACAGACCCCGCAACGGATACTCCAGCCCTAACAGCTGCCCGCAATACCATACACAATCAAATTGAAACATGGTTGAGAGAAGATGAAACTTATTGTTGTGCCATTCCATTTAGGCGGTGAATAAGAGTGTATCTACGTATGGACATACCGGGATATACCCCCCCTCACCCAGATTTTTAAAAAATGAGTTATTTTTTGGCCACTGATCCTTCAAAGACGACTCAAGCCAAATTTCTGTATACGCCATTACTGACGATATGGACTTTCCAACTAACCAAAAGTATAAATCCAATTTGTTGAACCGTTTTTGCAAAATTATACACATTAATTATTTATACAAATTTTTATTATAATTAGACTATACGTTTTTCGTATTATAATAATAATAAAGTATCATTAGTAAAATTATCCAGAAATTTTCAGCTATGTAGTTTTAAAATAAACTGGTTGCAGAAACAAGCTTTAGGTATTATTCACCTGATTGAGAATTTTCATATAATCAGCATACACGTGTGCTGATAATAGTATACCTCTTTGTATCATTGATTGCATTGCAGGGTTCCTACTATCAATATGTAAATAATAATAAACAGAACCATAGAATGCTGATAATATAATAACACCATCGTAAAATCAGCGTCATGTTTATTTAATCTTATCTGTTGAAAGGATTCTCTCACATCCATAAATACACTTACCTACATATTGTATGACAGACAATCGCAGCAAAATTAAAATTATTTTGAGATCAAATATTCCAATACTGTAAAAGCATCCGAAAGAACTGCCAATTTGCAATTTGAGCAATATCACCACTTCCAGCAATAATTACGTGCAATATTAATTATTTGAATTATTTTCATAAAGTTTATTACTGCTCATTTCGGATTTGTACCGTGTGTCAACTGCAATGTTTGATGGAATTGTATCAACCATTGGAGATAAAGTCAAAGATATTTTACCGGAGGTAACAATTATTTCATTGTAATCCAATTTTTCAAAACCTTGGGAATGGTTTAAATCTTGCTAAAGTATTTATAAAATAAAACTTAACTATATTTAGTTTTTTATGTTAAATAATTATACAGGGTCTCACTGATGGAAAGATCACCGTTGAGTCAATTTTATCAGGATCAGTAAACCTGGACGTAAACAGTTACGTGGACAGGGTATTAACACAATTGAATGAGAAATTGAAGTCACACGGATTACATGAAATAGAGTTACCTGAGCACGCAATGGATTTTCAAAAAGAAATTGCTTGTGGAATTTCTGTTCCTGGAAAAATTGACTTTCACGATGGACTCGTGGAAGGCTTAGCTTCATTTTGTCGGATTGGCGATGCAAATGTAGAAATAAATGTTAGTTTTCTATTTATTTTTCTTCAAACTCCTTATTATTCGAATCATTATTATTTTTACTTTTGAAAAACATGTATTGATAAGTGTAAATTGTTATGGGTGACACTTTAGGCGTTTCACGATCCATTAATATCTGCAAAAGCATCAATAGGCTTGAAGAAAACATCGGTTGAGTACGGAGCAAAAATTGGGGTTTATTGTTTGGGCCCCGACGCATTGGCTTCTGGTGAATTGACAGATATCACATTAAACATTCATCTTCAAATTAGCAGAAAACTGTCTGTAATATTAAACAAGTTTGAAGTTGCAACCAACGGAAATTTAACGCTGAGTTTGGATGAAATGGGATTTTTTGACAGTCTGACTGATATAGTAAGTTTTGATGAATTGGGAGTTTTTGAGAGTCTGACTGATGTAGTAAGTTCGTCAAAATATTATGTTGGTAGATAGTAGATATCTAAAACAATATCACGCATCAATTTAAAAATACAATATACTTATAGATGAAGGCGGATATCACAGGAACAGTTAAAGACTGTGTGTTGAACTATCTGGAGACGTCAGTTAAAAAGTTTATCGACCAAATCCTTTCTTCGCTGCCCATTGGACTATAAAATTAACAACCACCATCATATAGCTTTTATCAATCAAGCACATTATAAGTTTTATTTTAACTTTATGATTGTAGAGCGTATTCAACAAATATTATATCACCTTATTAGCTTTACATAGTAAAGTCGTTTTTATTTATTAATAAATTTTATGTTCCAATAATTCGTTTTTATTTATTTCAGCATTCAAACATTATTTTAAGCGTTATAAGTTGATAGTCCAAACGAAAAACAAAATGAAACAAATATTAACACACACAAGAATAATTCATTTCTCACCACTCGATAGGCTTGAGATGGTAGTCTTTGATGTTCATAATAGCAATGTCGAATGACAGTGAAAAATGTAAATTACATCAAATAAACCTTCCAGGTTTGAGAGGTAGTGCCGCCTTATCTATACCATAGTAGGGTGACCCTGTATATATAGCACACACACGGATCTTTTTTCCTTACATATAATTACTAGATAATACCCAAGGCTTGGTAATACCTACGAAATATTTATTTATGTATTAATAACATTCGTCTTTCAATTAGGTATTATTAGAAAGATTCCACAATTCTTTTAGGTCTATATGTAGTTGATACTTCTGATTTTCTCAATAGTTTAAATCTTTTAAACTTTTGATTGTTTAGTCCAATATGTTACCCGACATAATAGCTTACGTAGTCGTAAGTAATTTAATCAAGATTCCTTTGATTGTTAAAATGATTCTTGCAAATATTGCATAAAGGCAAAATTAGGTACTGTAATGACCATCTGGCTAAACTGATTCTAAACTGACAGCTAATACCACAAGCTTTAAAATAAGTTGTCCTGTTGTCCTGTTATTTATCTCTACAGTATAACTTACAATTTAATTTTTTGTTGGAGTAATACATATTAAAGTATTATGTATTTAAGTGCGTAATGTAAATACTAATATGCCTGGTCAACTAACATTAGTTTAGTCATGCTGGATTAAAGCTGGATAAAAATTGACCGTGGTGGCGTGCGAAATATTAGCATCTATGTCTGTATTTCTTCCTTCGAGTCAGTTTGCATTGCACATCGATTAATTGCGTCTACTCTTTTGACTAAATAAGGCTTACACATTTAACTTAGAAATGTTAACCACGAGCATTTCCGAGCACAATAATAAACGTATGTAAATATCATGGTTCATTCTTACTTCTGATAGAAAAAGTCAGCTAACTGTCTTTTGCGTCTCTGTTTGCTATATTATTTGTTTTGCGTCGATGTTCTTATGAATAACTGTTTTGCGATCAAAAACCTCACAATTAGTGTACAAAACAAAATCCAGTTATGGTGTAAAAGGAACATTGCAGTAAATAATTAATACAATTCAGTTTCTCGTTTTTGCTCAGCTCATTCTCATACGATGTTATCTTAGATGTGATTCATAGTACATTTCCATCAGTACCTACTACCTACGCGATTTATTTCTTCGTCTATCAGCAAACTGTAATTTATGGCAGTTAATAATATTATGGGTACATATTATATTATTATTATCATACAAGGCATTAATAAAAGGAAATCATTCAAATAAATACCATGAATAACAAAATAGCGACTCTATATTACCTAATACATTATTGAGCCTTAAGACTTAATACATTATATTAGTGAGTATTAAAATCAGTTTAGCTGCACGCGATAATCTGTAAAACTATTCAATTCGAGAAATTGAATAATATGAAGAAAACAACAGGGGAATAATCAATATACAATACTCATTACTGTATGAAGTCCTACTTAAGTCAGTCAATATTGTTTGTTCGTCTGGTTTTTATCAGAATGTAATTCACAATTCAATTTCATGCAAATATTTTTCATTTTAATTATTAATCACTTTTTCTTGCTTCTGAACATTGGAAATATTTTGAATTTTGATTAGGGGAATGCATGGAAAAATTGACTGTGGGGATTGGGAAATATTTTTTATATGGGATTCGAATTTGACGAAGATACATTTACACAACAAGCTTCAATTTAATTCTCAATGGGGAAATAGTTTGCCCATCCATGGAGATCTACCAGCAAGAACACGGCACATTTTGTTCTTCTTTCGTACATTTTTAATAATAAGGAAATCCACATTTCACGTACGTCATTTAAATATAGAAGTATTTTTTCTTTCTATATTGATGACACTTTCTTGCTCCGTAATATGTGGTTTTCCAGCTAAATGACCGCAAAAGTTGTATTTTTTTCCTTTTACGATTTATTGTTAATTCTCTCATCAGTCAAATTCCACAAACCCCAGAATGTGTGTTATTTAATAACCAGTTTTGTAATATTTCTTCTTATTTAAGATTTTTAAGAACAACAACTCTCAGTGAGAGCAGTCGTTTTCCATTAATGTCCATTTGAGGACAACAGTTAATAGATTTGATTGTAAATTTTTTATTTATTGTACCACTGGAATTCTTTTTTGAGTAGCAAAGTTACAATACACTGTGAGCCAATATGAATTCCAAAACTCAAATGGAATTTATGTATTTGATGGAAAGAATCGGGGAGCCGTTGTATTTCGGACCAAAAGGGGAGGGCGAAAACATGACGCTATACAATGTCCCTCCAATGGATTTGGTAAAATAGTTATATTATTTGCATCTATTATTAACCAACACCAAGAAATGCAAGAGAATATTATTTTGATCCGTTTACATATTTATCCAATCATATTTCAAGTTCAGGTATTATAATGAAATTGTTTTTCTCAGTGTGAAGCCACCAAACACGCTGGGAAGGCTATCCAAACGAATTTTACCCAACGAATTGGTAATACTGTCACAGTTGACGCTCCAACCACAATGCCAGATCTTACAAACATTTCAAGATGTTGCCCAAAGTCAACAATTTTCAGTTATTTCAATCCCATTCATCGTCAAGCAGTAACGGAACTCCGAGAAATTTTCCAAGGTAAATTTTTACTCTGATGTACTTATTTAATATAAGTATACCATTTTATGTGATTTGTCTTGCCATTTTAAATATTTTTCTTTAACCATTATTCAAAAATTCAAATTCAAAAATATTATTTTCATTTCAGCTCAGCCTAATCAGAAAGCCTTTATGTCAATGGCATGCGTTTGTCGAGATAGTGACAAAATAAATCCCAAAGTTTGGTTGAATGCTTTTGCAAGAGCCATGTTAACCAGACCAGACACAAAGGGATTTAGATTCCCAGCATTTTGGGAGATAATGCCGGATGAGTTTATAAATTGCACTGCCATACGGCAAGCGCAAAAAATGGCAGTGATGCCACCTGAAGACAGAGTAAGGGCAAATTAGTAATTTATAATTTTTCAGGAAGTATCAAGTCTTCCTTTACATTGGTTTATTTTGACTTTCTGTACATTTAATACATGTAGTGTAATTTTCCATGCTTGTTATTTATTTAATAAATTGCATAGATTCTATATTTATAATATTGTTTATGTTCATTTATGTTTGGGAAACAGCCGGTGATAATCTTGGATGACAATCTTACCGCAAGACACACAAATCCGGAACACAAATTGTGGTATTTTCGGGAAGACATGGGTGTCAATTCCCACCACTGGCATTGGCATCTTGTTTACGGATTGGAAGAAGCTGCCGGAGTACGTGACCGTAAGGGCGAGTTATTTTATTACATGCATCATTCCATGATGGCAAGGTATGCGTAATACAATTTATTTTTATTTATGTATAATTTGTTTTGTTATTTAACGTCAAACTTCTAAACAGTTATTATTTTACTTTCAATATACGTACATGTTATGTTATTTTCATTTCTTTCCTTACATTGTGTCATCCAACAGATATGACACAGAACGAATGGCCAATGGACTTGCACGAACGAAAGAGTTGAGTCTTGATGATCCTGTTATCGAAGAACCGTACTTCTCTAAACTCACTGACAGCAATTCCGGTCTTAACTGGGGAAGTCGTCAAGCAAATACAAAGTTGACGGTATATAATTGAAGCTTTAGAATTACTAACGCCTATTTTGACATGATTGTACTATAAAATGAGAAAAATTAAAGAATGGTATACATTTGTAGGATATTGACAGAACAGATGACGGAGGTGGTTCTACTACTCCATTTCTTAAAATATCCTTGGCACATATTCGTCGATACAGGGACCGCGTTTTGGAAGCCATTGACACAGGAAACGTTTTAATGGTTATTGATTAACCACACGAGTTTTATAATTTGTGTAATCCATAATTTTAATATGCAAAGAATTAACTAAAACTGACTATTTTATACAGCCGGATGGTAAAATTAAACGGCTGAATATTGACATGCTTGGCGACATGGTTGAAAGTTCGTTAATTACACCGAATCCACGATTTTATGGAGGATTTGGATTTCATAACATGGGACACATGTTGATTTCATTTCTGCACGATCCCTTTGCTGATTCAAAGGTACTCTGTAGAACTTTACAGTCATATGACAAATGTAAACAACAATTCGGTATATAATCGGTTTTTCGAATAATTTCTGTTTAGGAACAAACTGGACCGATGGCTGACAATACGGTGGCAATGAGAGATCCCGTATTTTACAGATGGCATAAATACATTGATGATATCTTTGACTCCTACCAACTAACTTTGCAACCTTATCCGGATGTTAACGTACGAAGAAATAAAACTTTTTAGTTTTACTTTTCTACAATTTTTCATAAAAATTGTCCCACTGAATTTTGTTCTACTTGATAGTACTAATTCGGAGAACAGAATATAAAAGACTGAAAGAATATATGATATCCTTTTGGGAGTCAATGAAAATAACGTTTTTAAACAGGACTGATTTAATACTACGAGTATTTTTCTACTACTAGAATTTTTTATACTTTCAGCCCGACAAATCGCAATATCAGCTGAAATGGAACAACATCGAGACAGAAAGTGTGACCGTCATAACGGAAAATAGAGATAACCAGCCAAACACTATGATTACTTTTTGGATGCAAAGTGATATTGACCTGTCACGTGGAGTAGACCTGGCAAGAAATAATATAAACAACCTTGGACCCATTTGGGCAAGAAAGACTCACTTGGACCATGACCCATTCGTTTACAAAATAGCAGTAGGTCCATTAATATTATTTATAAATATTTTCAACATTCTTATTTATGTATATAAATGCTAATTTCTATATTTTGTGTTCATCATTTCGTTAATTTGTTTTTAGGTGAAGAACACAACAGGCTCTCATCAAAGAGCAACCGTAAGAATTTTCATGGCGCCTCGTCACAATGAAAATGGAGTTCGATTCGAAATGGTGCAACAAAGGAAACAGTTTTTTGAAATGGACAAATTCACAGCAGAATGTAAATAAACTGCTTAAATAAATTTTCAATTTCGTGTTAACATAGATTTTTATCAAATCCTACAAAGTATAAAATAACAAAATAAATTTTTGTTTCATTGGTAATTAAAATTACCGATATAACTCGAAAAAATATTAGTTTTGAAACTTTCTAAGGGCGTCCGAATTTGAAAGTTATACTTAATATTTTTTTATTATTTGTTACAGTGAAACCAGGAAACAATTATATTCTTCGAAAATCTGACGAATCCGCTATCACAATTCCGTGGGAGCAGTCTTTCCGTGAATTAGAGAGGAATAGAAGCGAACCATCCCCACAACAATCTATTTGTGGTTGTGGGTGGCCACAGCACATGCTCGTCCCTAAAGGGAAACCTGAAGGAATGATTTTTGACTTGGTTGTGTTTTGCACGAATGCCAAAGAAGATGAAGTGAAACGAAAGAATCCCGCAAAATCCCAATGCAAAGAGTCCATGAGTTTCTGTGGAATTCTCGATGACTATTATCCCGATTCAAAACCAATGGGGTATCCCTTTGATCGAAATCCTTATTCAGTTAAGGGAACGACATCTTCAGTGCAAGCACCTGTGCGCACAATTGAAGATTACGTATCCAGAATTCCCAACATGAAAACAATTCAGGTACGTTTATATAAAAAATAATATCAATACAACTTTCACCAATTTATAACGATACGACATCAATTTATTAAATTAAACTATGCCGACGTTTTTGTTTGTTATTTGTAAAAATAAAAATAAATGGGTTGAAATGATTTTAGGTTCTGGTAAAACACATGCCTAATCGAAAAGAGCTGAGACCGGGTGGTGCTCCAAGAAATATGCAATTCGTGACGACTGGTGATTTCACACGGCCTGAAAACTGTCCTGAGTCGAGTAGCAATTCTCGAAATAAACCGTCAAGCGGAGGTAATGTGTTCCATGCAAATTCGGGAAGGTTTGGCAGATCACACCACTCGGACGACAGTAGTTCGGATGAATCTTGGATGAACGTGGACAAAGAAAATTCTCGTCGAGATTCTTACGTGTAATTTTCACAAGATCAAGATTCTTACTACAAAGAGAAATAATATTCATTTTATTTCCACTTAATTTTGAATGTAATTTAATTAACAGTTAAATTAAAAGATTGATACGACTAATGACGTTCAAGCAAAATGATTAAGTATTTAACAATAATATCACATGCGTGCATTAATGACTGGAATTTACAATTTTTCATTTCCTGCTTACAAATTATTTTGCTGCCGCTACTATGAATACCTATATTTCAGTTGCCATCATAAAATAGATTTTATAATGTCATGAACTGCATATGTTGGAAGGAACATTATGGTTATTCGTGGAGATGACATTGAATTCGGCTAATAATTATAAATGCAAATAGAGATTTGGCAAGTACAGAACTTGAAAGCATTGTAAATAGTCATTGTCTTGTAAATCATGTTTGGGAGATTTTGTTTAATCCAATTTGTGTTATGGGAAAAGTATGATATTTTTGGAAAAAGGGTTGTGTTTAATTGATCTTATATTATTTGAAAGTAAAGTTTTTTTCAGACACACCTTCAATAAAACAATCATCACAATCCTGTTAAAAATCTTATTTTCTATTTCATTTCGTCATGCATTACAATAAACAATTGTTGGTCATACTCGTCGCTTCTCTAGTCACTGCTTTTGAAGTTACCTCAAAATTAGAGAAGCCTGAACCAAAAAAATACATTTTATGTTACAAGTGTAATTAAGTGATTTGCTTTGATAACAAAGCAATAATATTTTAGTCGGTCATGTTGCATTTTCCTTTTCAGTCATTTGTGGTAGTTCTAGTTGCAGCAGTAATTACCTCATGGTAAATTTCTGTTGATAATTTAGAAAGCAGCAGTGTCAGACAGGCATATGTCTGTCAGCAGTCAGGTGATTTCGCCGGATGATGTAGCATACGATGATATATTTGTGAATTGTGAGTCCATATTTAATATACACACATGAACCAATGAGATATATTTGTTTGTGAATACCTAACTTCTTTTGATTTTCAGATAATTACACTGTCAATATTCTGGGAACTGACAATAAAACATGGATTTTGATGACTCGGTGTACAAACAACGTTTATGAATCTTAACAACTATTTACACCAACACCGGATATCACTAAAGCAAGCACGAATTATAAGAGACTTCCTTAAAGAAGTACAGTTACTAAATTCGGGTTCAACCTTAAGAACACACTCGCGATTGGATGTAACAAAATGTGTACTTCACCTTGACAGTATTATTATTCGATACCTGCAACCTCGCATCAGCGCCTCAGGTGTGAAAACTTAACACCTTTGACGAGAGTCGCTAGCCAACTTCAAG
>JABASD010002550.1:0-25817 GCA_019776165.1 Pogonognathellus flavescens
ATTTTATAAATCATGTTGTAAGATCCGTTGTGAACTGTATTGCAGAATGTTTTTCAAACTCAGACGCTACTTTTTTACCCTGTTTGCAACAGTTTATTTAATTATTTAAAGAGATGACACATAAAAGTGGCAAAGAGCAAATAATAAGTGCATAAGAGAAACAGCCTACTAATAAACTCGTGTAAAATACAACTAATATACATACGAAATTGTGTAAAAACTTATACTCTATATCTGTTATAGGGATATTAGGAATATATTACATCGCCATTCGTTACACATCATTTTCCTGGGCTTTCCGGGAAACAATATAATATGTGTAAAAAAGATGATACAGGGTTCAAAATAAGAATTTGAATTTATTTTATCATTACTGTGTAATTACTAATAGTCCTTTTCTGCTTCTGCTTTTCCTTTTCTTACGACAGACTGAAAGTGTCGGGTTAAAGCCCTGACCTGTGTTGCTAAACACTCCTATAATTCTGAATCTTATTTTACTAATACTGAAATGAGTAAGATTATTTCCAAAATATCAAAATGAAGCATTCTGCCTGTGCATGAAATGTACAGGGCAGAATGCTTCATACAACATTAACAGTGAAGCTCACAACTCTTCTTATGCTCTACAACGCAATTAAGTAATATTTTTACTCAAAAATTAGTACCTATAATCATAGTAAGGTCACTGTACATAGTTCATGGTTCATCAGATGTGGGTGCAAACGAAAGATATTTAGTGGGCAAAGTCTGAGAGAAAATTGCGACAATACTAGTATTGAAAGCAGTCTGTTTTTTATAAACAAATAACACATCCGAGTTAGGTACACAGTAAAATTCCAAACTACACAACAGGTAAATATGCAAAATCTACCAAAAAACCTCATCATATCAGCAGTTGGTATATAGTGTTAGAAAAACATGTTATTCCCATAAAATTCATTAAATATTCCACTTAAGTACAAAGGTCATACCTAAGCTCAGTTAGCTCATCTGTGTGTAGGTATAAATATTACTTGTACATCAATTATAATTGCCACGTGCATTAATAGATATGATATATAGTTGTAGTGTTCTCACAGCTATATCATATCTAGTGTATTAATACTAGTACTGAGAATTTCTTTTTAGACTTTGGTCACTTAGTGGTTCTTTAATTTTGTTTTGACGAGAGAGATGAGGATAAAGAGAATAATAAATGATGGCAAATCAGAATTACTGGAATGAACATCTAGTAAATTACTTCTAGAGTTGTGGATGTGAACACTTTTAAACAGTACAGTTGTACTTTGTACTATTAACACATGTTACAAGTAATAAATAAATTTTATATTATTATTGTTTCCCAAGTGAGTTTTCCTGCTAACCGAATTCGCCATTTATGACAGATAAGGGCAATTATCACAATGGTAAATGGCTTAGCTTTAGCTCAATCAAGCTTATTACAATGGAAAAAACACGTGTTGGATTTGAATAGGACGAAGCGTATTATTAGGTACCCATAATATTATATGATATTTTATGCACGTTTTAACATAGGTACTTGATATTCGTATGCTTACATATGTGGTACACTTGCACTTGTATATTACAACTGACCACCTAATGTTGACATTTGTTATTATCATGATTCAGTTTCATTTTATTCTTTGGTACTTTGAAACTATATGGTCCGATGCTGTTTATTAGATTCATCACACTTGACTCGAGTGTGGCGAAACGTCTGAAATGACAAGAGTCTCTTTCGTGTGACATTTATTTATCATGCATGCATTTAGTAGAGTCAGTTTACATTAAAGTGGAATATTTATGCTACTTAAGTTATAATAGTGTCCCATGATATTGATTTGTCAATTTGACAAATGTAAAAGTGCTGAAGCATCAATATTCAATGCCTTTTTGTTACTGTTCAAAATATTTTATCAGAATGTTTTACAAGATGTTTAATTAAGGGAACTTCCATTACACACCTAATAATAATAGCAGATCTTGTTCAGTAATAAAGTGGGAAAGTACACACAGAGAGATGTTATAATGATCCATAACTTATATAGGGACCCGCAATTATGATCCTAATTACCACTACCACAATATCAATTATCCCTTTACATACAAATATCAATCAATAATAAAAATACCAGTGAAAATATTTCGATCGATTAATGCATTGTTGATTTTGATGACAATGCTTGTAGTGAAGTAGGTTTTATGTATAGAGTCAGAGTAAAGGAAGTTTAGAGCATATTATTAATTTATTTTTATGCCAAACGTATATAATAATACCTACTTATCTTTACGATTGGATAGATGAATCCATTAGCTTTAGACAGAAAGATGCACACAAACATGTATATAAATAGTTTATGCTGTAAGCTGTAATATTATGAGCAAAAAAAGCATAAGACTTATTCACACTGTAAATAAATAAGATTTTATTGATTTCAACACACAGTATGCTCCGTAGTATTTAGGTACCTTCGCTGTATACCATGTAGTACTGAAGTAAAGACTCTTATGACTCATGTTCAATATTTAAGTTAACACTATGAATATATTTAGTAGTATGGTAAATTAACGTTTGATTTAGTGTTCTGTTTACTGTGTTTACCATAATTTGAACAGTTAGAATGTGAGCTATCTTCGTTGTCTACAACAGTCATCGTGTTTAAATACTGATTGGGAGAAGAGCCATGATCTCATGATTCTCTGTTGCAACTAACAGAAAATGGTACATGGTACATGACTTACATTTAACATTGAGGCAACATGAGATACATTCATTTAAAATCAGTTAGTCTTTCTATTAATGTCTCAATACATAAGTGCACTTAAATGAACCATAATTTAACTGCAGTTTTTTGAATGCTAAACCTAATGTAAGAGTTTAAATCGGGAATGACATTATATTAAATCCTTTATACTAATTGTCTTAGTTGTGTGAATATTATAAAAAACCAGAACATATGTGTATTCATGCATTTCGTACTATAGAATGTACAGATATTGTATTTAGGCATAGTTAATCTAACACCCTCAAAATGCAGGAAGAAATAATTACCTATTACTGTATAATTGGTTTGTACTCTGTCATGAATTGTGCATCTGATACTGCACCGAATTGAAGCAGAAAAATTCTGCGTTAGCAACAAAAGGAACCTTGACTTGAATTGAATCAAATTATAGCGAAAAGAGCTGCAAATGTGTAATCCACTATTCGGCTAAACTTTAGACTTTTGTCACACGAGAGGAAATTGTAATCTGTCATCACATTATTTAACAACCGAATCAAGAGACAGCCTCTTGAACATTCAACAACGACACAGATGAGACGTGAGACTGTACTAAGAAACACGACAGTTGTCACCTAAACTCTATTCGCTCATCCAGTGCAGTCTGATGAGGATCACGCCATAGTAAACTTAAAAGAGTCAAGTCGTTTCTCATTTTGGTAGGGGCAATCGTTCGATAATGTCTCATATAGTATTCATCATGTTCACATAATGGTAAACCACGTTCTCCCAGTCTCTCCATTTAGTAAAGCTTCAATGTGTACCTATATACCATAATAATTAATTAAATGAGATTACATCCCTTACACATGCGGCAACATTAATACCCGCACATACATTAACATATGAATACAGATCACAAAAATAATAATTTTTAAATTCTCAGAGCAAACTGTACTGACTCTAACGACTAATGACGCAAATAAGAAAACAAGTTCGTCTTTCTTGAGCCGTGTATCATGTGCCATTCGTTTCCCAACGATTGTAATGACGGTTTACGATGTGCCATTAAAAAAATGCTCCAGCAGTATAATTTCTTCACATTACTTATAAAATGCAATTTAAGGCAGAATCGTATAAATGTTAACTTTACTCTTAAGAAAATGAGATATGTGCTGTCTGCATGTTAATCGAGGGTTGTCTCGTGAATTACTTAAACTTGCGAACTCTGATGAGACACCTAGAGAACAGTTCCTTACAACGTGAACTGAGGTAATCAAAAACAGTTAAAAATTAAACAACCTAATTTAACTTATCCTCATACTACATAATAAACGTGCAAGTTTAGGTTATACTCTATTATAATAGCAGTATTACATCCAATAATAAAGTGAAGACAACCTAACAATACCTTGCCTGTGACAGCGTGCATAGTCTTAAGTCTACGTAAGTTCCCCAGCAACATCATCAGATCATACCAATACATTTTTGCATAATTTAGAAGCATGCATGGTCGTACGTGGTCTCACGTGAACAACATTTCCCTTTGCTCAAGTATGGTGTGATACAAAGCTTGCCAACGTGGAAAAGCAACGGACGATTCCTCCAGTACTACTATGATGGTGCGACATGTGTGTGGACCATAAAGTTGTCCCATCCCAATGATGACAAATACGCTCTGACTGTTTTACTCAATGAAACACTAATAGCACCCAACTGCATAGTGCACAAATCCTAAAAATAATACCATTATGTAGTATGCTCGTACTATTACTCATGCAACTTATAAAGCGGTTAACACAACACTACATAATATCCAGTAACACAATATAGTTACACATACGTACTTTTACTCGTGTAACATTTTATATGCAAATTCATGTGTACAATGCCTACTTTTACTAAATTCCTTATAGTGAACAACAAAAATACCAACACAAAATTCAAGATTTACACATGAAGGTATATTACTTCATAATGATGAGAGCTTTCGATGTGTTATATCATTTCTGTGTTATATCATGTGCTTAAGTGCATAAGTAGAGAGAGAGTGTTATTATAGACTTGGTATTACACACAGTCTCATGATATGATGTGGTGGCTATGATTTTATATTATGAATATGTATTGTGTGACTGTTTGAGGTGAACTTGATTTCCCTTCTTTATCCATGGCATATAAACATTGGGCTTTACTTTGTTAAAGCGGGGTGCTCTGTGTCGTTCTCTGCGTGTGTGTACTCCGTGCATATTGTAGAAGTAGCAGAAGCACGAGCAGGCTGTCTGCACTTTGCACTTGGAGTCTGAGTCTTCACTTTTCTCCCAGCATATATATATGTGTTCTTCCGGTCTTCTCGCACAAACTTGTCTCTCACTTTCCCATTGACTTTTGCCAAGCCGCCAAGCCACAGTTGAAACTAAGTGCTTCATACACTTCTACTAACACAATTATTTATCCTGTCTCATTCACTTATAATTGCATTACACTCCATTTCTTCGCAACAGTAACCAGTTTCACCTATTCAGCCTGAAATTTCAAATTCGTTTTTGTGAAGTGACACCCGTTTTACGACGAGTCTTGAACCTTTACCCTTTCGGGTTTCTCTGTGACGTATCGTTAACCTGTGTAGCGACTACTTGTAACCTTCTTCAACTACCTGACAACTAAGGTTGGTACAAATTCATTTTGATTTATAATTAGTATCTACTCCTCAGGGGAAGTTTTTCCTTTTAGCTGTTTTAGTAATATTGACAGTATACAGTAGTAGTTGTTATCTATAGAGGTTTTGTCTTTTTGGTTGGTTATTTGAGAAAATATTAGGAATCATCCATTGCTTTTCGTTTAAATCTTATTTTATTATCGTTACAAATATAGGGATAGTGAAGGTAAAGAATGCAGAGGTATTGCTGCAAAAAACTGCAGGATTTCTTTAGTCAATATTTTTTAGCAAAGCTCCTAGCACACAAAATTGATTTTGCATTTAGTATAATTTAATATGTCACTGTGTCAATCAATATTTTGACTTTATCTGAGCCCTCAGCTTACTACTTACTACTATAAACAATTCAGTTAATATTTGCCATTATAAAGACATTTCAAGAGTATAAAATTACTATAAGCAATACCTCAGCATTTGAATGAAAGGAAAAGTAAAATGATAATAAAACCCAAATGTACATTTAGCACTATCATCATCATGAAACGCATATCTGTAGTATATAAGAACGAGGAAAAGAGATAAATGTACTATCTTGTCAAAAAAGTGTTTTATCCCGCAAAAAAACCTATCCATCACAACTCTACTGTACTATGGTTATACCAGTAGTACATAAATAAATAAATATCATAATCTGAGGCAATAAACGCTCCAGACTCAATATATTACATCTTTAGAAAAGATAAGAAGTGCAAGAATTTGCAAATGTAGCTGTATAGTTTGTTCACTTGTTAGGCATTGCTTAAATCTCATCTGCTGAATTTGAAGTTGACTTTGACAGCTGTACTACGTAGCGCAGCTACAGATATTGATCACATCATCTGAGTCTGAGCCTGAGTTGCTCTGAAATGGCCATGGCCTTACTTTCGCGTATGTAGGTACAACATCACTACGACTTCCAGTTTCCCGAATGTAGAGCAAAGCCCAACCAGATGATAAAATAGCGTACCTTAATAGTAGAGAAAGATACACACATATAGACTAGACAGAAAACCAGGCATATAACCATTATAGCCATCCTAGTATTCACATTACCCCATTGAATTCCGCCTTTGACGCAAATCGAGCACCTATACACATTAGACACCTATAAAAACAGATCGAGATGACATAAAGAGCCAGAAGAACATAAACACATATAGCATCACTCCGGGACCACTATACCAAGAAGCATAGGAAATCATATCCATATAGCTGAAGCTGCCAAAGACAGGAGCCTTATAAACACAAACCTAAAAGCCTGTACTTTACATACGTGTAGTATTAAATATAATGAAACTCGATATAAAATCAAAGCCAAATGCATATAGCTCACGTTTAACCCAACTTTACGTACATATATGCAAATAGAGAGAGAGTTATGTACGTATTAGATCTCATACATAATGTAAAAGCCATATACATACCTACATGCTACATACTTAAATATCTACCTAGTATTAGGTATGTTATGTAGGTACGTATGGCTTTTACATTGTATCCAGGGAGAAGTTGAGATATACACGTGTACCATGCACATTCTACTACGTAGTATGGCATTCTTCGTGTTTTAAGTGTGTGGGTATGTATAAGGCTTAGGTTGATAATTTTGCAGAGCCATGCATGTCTTCTGGGATGCAAGCAAGTAAGAAACAGAACGCTGTGTGTTACATCATACTTTGTACGCGTGTTATTGTATCAGGAGTGTGTACACGAGTTGTGAGTGGTGGAGTACATTACATTACATACTTAAATGGAACACAACACAAGCCAGGTCGCTGTGAAGAAGACCAGACCAGACTAGCTCTATCGATGAGTCGTTCAGAATTCAGAAGCACGACGTCATAGCATACGT
Source organism: Pogonognathellus flavescens (assembly GCA_019776165.1). NCBI lineage: Eukaryota > Metazoa > Arthropoda > Collembola > Entomobryomorpha > Tomoceridae > Pogonognathellus > Pogonognathellus flavescens. The sequence continues at coordinate 7,277 of JABASD010002550.1, forward strand.
GTATTGAGTACGGTTAGGTCGTTGTGTGCTGGTGGGGTGATGGAATAAATACGATGGCATGGTTTGCAAAAGTCCAATAGAAACACAACTGAAAAAATCGTACGAGTCTTTCTTCAATAGTTACATGTTACACCGCAAACTATTACAATAAGTACTATACGCAGCTCTTTTCTTACTTAAACTGTTATACAAATAGTAGTATTAGGTTTATCCACAGGAACATTCGGATAAGTGTCTAGGTATTTTCAGGCAGGGAATGAAATTTATATAAGGTGCACCACTCTTTTAGCTCTTCTATATATAACTATAAGTTGTTGTTGGAAAGAGTGAGTTTTATAAGTATAATTTTCCATCCAGCCTTTGCGTCGCCGTCATTCTGTAACATGTAGGGATTCTGCCGAGTAATATAATGGCTAATGCCATAGGCTGATGCCAATGTTGAAAGACAAATGCATTCAAGTTCAAGGAAGCTTGCCCAATGTCAATGTGGAAGGCAGATTATTCTTTTTATTGTCTCTCTGAGTACCTACAGTAGTAGAGTAAGTTGCAGTCTAATGCAGGAAGGCACGGAACATGACATTTTCATATTTCATATTATGTTAGGTGTATACTATGCCGGTAGTATTACTAGACCGGTTTATTTTCCAGTATAGGTACAGCAAAATTATTACAGTGTATCAAATGATAATGCATAGTCATAAAGAGACTTTGTAAATGAGAACTTTATGTAAACGACAATATTCAAAGGGCAACGTTTAGTTTTATGCACGAGCTACCTTGAGATCCTTTTTGGTTAATTAAATGAAAATTATTCTAAGAAAAGTAGGTAGGTAGATTTCGGGTATAGAGGTGTATGATTTTCAGAGGCAGATATGTTCAAATGGCTCTTTCTTGTAAATTCCTTTTAATTCTGAGATTTTTTTCAAAAAAGTATCGTACGATGCTCAGATGGTATTAGTAGAACATCTGAGTTCAAGGAGTTCAGCCACACTTGTATAGAAGTGCATAGTATGGTAATTGACGCACATTATACCTAATTACAATTAGAGCTGCTGAAATCTGCAGGTAGATTTTATTTCTAGTAGATAGGTCACTTACAGACTAAACCTGTATTACTGTGTATGATTTCTCACACAAATGATTCTTTCCTTAACGATCATGCATACATCCATGTGGATTGTCAGCAAGTCAGCACGTGGGATCATGTGATGTTCTTCGGGAAGAGTACTTACCATGTTACTACATTAGCGGAGGCTATTTTATACAATGTAGTGCACTTGCAATTGTTTAACAGTGTGTATTACCATACACGCTCGTAGTACATGGCTAAACCATTCATGATAATAAAGTAATGAGGTGCTCTCCCTTACTCAACTTTATTTGAATTAATGTACTGGATATCATTATCTCGTCGGATGCAAAATGCGATCTGCAGCAGCAGCTGGAGTTGTGCAAAACCATGGCTTTTACTTATATAAATGATTCGATGCTTTCATGCCTTTGTTTTTCAACACTTCGTGATATGAAGAACACTTGCGAATTTCTCATATCAAACTGTATTACATAGTTGGCTTCTTTAGTGCATGTTGAAATCAAAGTTATAGCACGAATGCAGCAGTTTTCCTTAGTATTCAATAAAATGTATTTCAATTCAGAACTGTTACGAACGCTTTACGCTAATGACAATCCATTTTCTTTGGGAAACACATCTCTCCGCATCATGAAAAAATAATGATGTGATACAATGGATTCATATATGCTTATAAAAATTAGAGTAGGTATATTTCATTTAAAAAAAAGAGTACGGAAAATCTTTTCATTAAAGTGAAGCAATCCATGTACATATTGAATGTCTAGACTTATATGGTTAAATAATCCCGTCTATAAATACAGCAGGAATTTCATTACACATACAATACTTGCCATGATCACATTGAAAGAAACGAATTCAGTAGATTCATATACTAAGGTTTAAAAAGTGTACTAATTGCAATATACAGTGGAAACTTGCTAAACTTTTTACTGTAAAAAATATGCAATAGAGTAGTCCTTGCGGGAAACCCATTTTCATACAGTACGTGCTGCACCAACATGTGGCTGGTATTATTTAGTATGTTATATGTTTTGAAATAACTAATAACAAACCTTCTGCATGTTCTCATGGCATAATATGGTTATTCGTGGGAAAAACAGACACTAAATACTAATTTTTTAAACAATTTCCCAAAAACTATTTATTTCTGTGTGAAGTCTGTAATGAATACTGCCAATATTTTCAGCACGATAGTTAACGATTCACTGATTAGTAGTAGCAAAGTTAATTTTAACCTACCTACATATAATTTATCTGTTGATTGTACTGTACATTACTGATGCCAAATTTTTTAACCAAAAGCAGTTCGGACTTGGGAATTATTTTTTGTCCGTGCGAATTTTTATGCGAGAACAGATTATTAGTAACACCAAGACCAATACGATGTAACTAAACTTTTCCCATTGTATAGCTCCATACTACTAGTTCCTTTTAGTACATATTATATGTGTTACCGAATAATGAACAGCATGCATCCACTCCAGATATCAACTGCTAGAAAAATTACGTATGTGTATATTTTAATGAGGATTGTATTCTAATAAGGGGAAAATTAATTACAGATTGCTGAACTTATGTATGAATGAGTATGTGATTGCAAATGACAAAGATATTTGCTGTACCAAAGTCCATATTGATTCATCGCAGCATAATAGACTTTGATTTTTGTATAAGGAAATTTATGTTCCATTTATTATTACAAATTATATACCTTGGTACACTTTAATCAGTTATTTAGCATTACATTCTAGAGAAATATACAATTAAGGTACTAATGCACTGTGCTGGCAGAACAGAATTGATTTTCTGTTCGTGTGTACCTATATATGTTACTTTATGTTTTGTAATGCTCATCATTTTCCTTTTGTTTCTTGCAGAGTTGACGTATAGAGCAAAAACGAAATCAAAATGCCGCCGACGAGTACAGAAACTCTCACCACTCAAACGCGAACTGAAGAGCCTCTTCAGTTGAAAAGCGTTAAAAATGTTTCAGATGGCAAAAATTCCTCTAGATCTCAGAAACTTGTGTCTGACGATGATATAGATATCTACAGTGACTATTTTCCTCCTCTTCAAATCGTCTGGAAAAATGTAGCTTTGTTCGTGTACCTCCATGTCTTCGCCGCTTATGGCTTATACTGCGTACTCACGGGTCAAGTTATGTGGCAGACTTACGTTATAAGTAAGTGTCCAGCATTAAATTATTTACAGTCATCGCATTAATAATGAAAATGATTTCTTAGCAAACTCCCGTTGAAAAAGCTTTTCTAATATTTGCCCGTTTATTTTTACAGCCTTCTTAACACATGTTTGTGGAGCTTTAGGAATCACTGCAGGAGCACATAGATTGTGGTCGCACAAATCATACAAGGCCAATCGTCCTTTGACTTTAATTCTCACTTTCATGCAAACTATATCTTTCCAAGTAAGAACAATGCAAAAAATTAAAAATATATAATTACAATTTTCAAATCAGTCCAAAAAAATGTCTGAATCACTTTTAATCTTGAATGAAATATTTTGCAATTACAGAACAGCATTCACGAATGGTCTCGTGATCACCGTGTGCATCACAAGTACTCTGAGACGCACGCCGATCCTCATAATGCCAAACGTGGCTTCTTCTTTGCACACATGGGATGGCTCATGTGCCGCAAACATGAGGCCGTTAAAATCAAGGGGAAAAATATTGACCTCTCTGACTTAGAAGCTGATCCCATCATCATGTTCCAGAAAAAGTAAGAACATTAATACATTTAAACATCTTTGGTCAATCAGGGACGGCATGTTTCTTTAACACAAGCTAACTTTTTTTCTGTACATTTTTTTCAGACATTATGTGCCATTGGTTCTTTCATTGAGTTTCTTCGGACCAGCTTTGATTCCATGGTATTTCTGGGGAGAGTCATTCATTGTTTCATGGTGTGTTGCTGCCCAACTCAGATATTGCTTCAATCTTCATTGCACATGGCTCGTTAACAGTGCTGCCCATATGTGGGGAAGCAAACCATACGACAAGTAAGTCAAACCCACATGCAATCAAAAATAACTTTTCCTTGTATGAAGAAATTGCCCCATTATCAAGTAACGTAGTTGCTTTATTTTGTGTGCAAATGAATATTAATACATTTTATGAATCTCAACAGGACTATTAACCCATCTGAAAATAAGTTCGTGTCTCTGTTTGCGTTTGGAGAGGGATGGCATAATTATCACCACACTTTCCCATGGGATTACAAAACGGCTGAAGTTGGCAGATACAAGTACAACTTTACTGCTGCATTCATCGACTTTTTCGCTTGGATCGGATGGGCATATGATTTAAAGACTGTTCCAGAAAATATTGTTCAGCAAAGAGTTTCCCGAACTGGAGATGGTTCATATGTAGATCCTCATCACCACCATCACGATCATCACAACAACATCGGACCAGGACCCTACGGCTGGGGAGACAAAGACATTCCTGCAGAAGACACGGCAGTCACAACAACTCTATATCCTTCCAAGAAGGATGAGTAAATTTAGTATAGTAAATAATATGACGAAATAAATAGTCTCTATTCAATTACACATTATTTATTACAGATTTCATGATAGCTTTCTGTAGTAGTTCGGTAGTAGATGTATATATTTAGTTGATACAGAGAGATTCAAACGAATTTATGTACATAATACACAATCACTAGGAATAGTAATGAATAAATACACGTATGGTCAACGTGAACACTAAAAATATTGTAAATAATAGCCAGTATAGGACTTTTCAACTATTCTACTCGTATTATGTAAAGTAATGTATACAATACATCTATTTATCTTACCTATTAAGTACACACAGTGTTACCGACTACTACCACGTACTTACCGTTTAGTTTTCTCTCTGACATAATACAGTAATAAGTAATTACTAAAATACCTACTCTAATACTCTAATAAACCTATAGTAATTTGCTTAATGTACTACTATCGTTGAAAACCGTGATGTGATTTGGAATACCTAAAAGTAAGTAATTACAACTTCGGAATAATACAAAGCGAGAAATCTATATATGTATTGTATGACATATTATTATCTTATACTATATAAACCAAATAATCTACCGGATTACTTTTTCAATTGATTTTTCTCTTCAGTTCCTCTAAATCTCATCTCATGACAAACAAAGTAATTATTTTCGGATGTCTAACCTAAAACGCACTGATTTTTCAGAGAGGTACACGATGAAGAATGAAACGAAAGTAGTAATCCCTGATTCCAGGGAATTATTTCTATTAGTAATTAATGACGAAAAATTAATTCTACCTACCTGTGGTGGATAATGAATACATTAGCTTTAATTAGCTTTCATTACATTGTATAACATTGTTGTATTATTGTATAATAGGAATTGTGTTATACTCCTGTGTAATATGGAATGGTATTAACATTTGTTACTATGTGTAGACTAACAATAAGTTAATTAATTTGTAAATGAACTTTGGTGATATTATTTTAGGGGTTGATGTGTCTGTGTTGTGTGCAGAATACATTTGTGCTATGTATTTGATTTATTATTATGATTATTGTTAGTAAAAGTATCTCAGGTCAGGCAGGTTGTGTGGTGTGTGAGTCTCTTGGTGAGGGCACATCACATATATACAGGTATAATTACAATACAATACACATACATATAGTCGTATATATTATATCGAGAATAGTGAATGTAAGTAATTCCAATTTAACATTACAAGGGTAATGTGACAAAATCAACGCTGTTTTCATACACTGAGATTAAATGATATGTTGAAATAATGTAATTAATCCAACGTTTGCTTTACCATTGCATTTTCTCTTTTCATAATACCTATAGATACATTTGTTTCACACAATTAATTAATGCTTACTTTGCCCTACGTACCTGCATTGCTAATAAATATATTTATGTAATTGACATTGAGTATATTTAAATACTGTATATAGGTACTGTAGCATTACTAATCTATAACATCGCATATAGGTATACATTAATTTTATTTTTAGTCTCACTTTTAGTACATTATCGATAGGTAAATCATTTTCACATAAGTAGCCTTTACCTGACTGCATACAGAATTTATTAAATTTATTTACGTCTCTTTAGAGTAAAGTGCAATTTTATGCCAAGAAATCTCGTGGGTGGGTGGTTCATAAATAGACACTACATTTAATGACACTTCTACTATACAAAGTTTAGGTATATCTATAGATGCAGTAGAAACTATTCGCTTGGTAATTCATCCATCACATTCTATACCCGATGAAGTATTTTAGTGCTTGTTCGAGATAGAGTCGTCTGAGTAGAAGCAGTTGGTGATGATGAGTTGTGACTAAAAAATCTCGAACGGTACATCTTGAAAATACTTGGTTTGCAGACAAAAACTATGAAGTAGCAAAAGCCATGGGACACATTGAGGCACTCGAAAAATCTGATTGCTCCGTGTTTTTGCTGCAAGGGAACTTCGTGGTCTTTTATGACCCATAATACTAAATTGATAGTCCATGCAGTTCCAGAGACACAAAATAGTTTAAAAAATAGTAACAGTCTGAAATGAAAAGGGCAATAAAAAATTAGTATTCTCTAAATAATATTTACCATAAAAGTTGAAGCTGAAAATCAAAATTTTTATAACGAATGCAATGGAAATGGAAAGCATGATTAGGTACCTTCCTAGTACTTGCTCAAATGTAGATTCATCTCTAACTTTGCGTATTTTTGATTGCACAACACATAAGACCCAGTTTGTTCTCGTGAATATAATAAGATTAAAGCCCAGAATTGCCGCAATTATTCCATAGTAGTATACTAATATAGAGTATCCATGTGTCACTGTGAATGATCATTAGATAGAGATAAACAGAAACCATTTAGATTAGGTCATTAGAATGGCTTGAGAAAAATGCAAAAGTGCAATTACAGAATTTTAAATTACATGGAAAGAAGCAGCGAGTGCACGCTATTTGAGGACGCATATCGCTATCCATAGGAAGAATGATTTCCAAAGTCAAAACGGCGACTGCCATCAAAATCGTTGTCATTATTACAGCAACAGTGTAATAACGAAATCTTTTTCTAGCTGAGTTAACATCTTCGATATATTTCCGACTGCAATAATTAAAAGATCGAGTGTATTTCCACCACGTAACACGAATAAGTATGCGTTATAAGTTTTATTGGAGCTTAATATCAGTAATAAATTGATTGTCTTACGTAAAAGTCTGGAAAAGGTCGATATTCACAGCCAGCAGCCATAAATTGGCAGAAATAGAAGTTAAATATATCGCAAATCCTAAATGAAAAACAAATACACACAATGCAATTACATAATTTATCTCTTAAAACTATGAAGAAAACACTAACTTTGATACAAACGGTCGCAAAAATTATTAGGAAATGTTGCAAAAATAATACCTACCTAAAATCCAACAAGTAGAAAACATCCTATCAAATGTATCAAGAAACGGTTCAGGCTTTATATACAACTCGGCAAACTGTAGCATGAAAAACATGATGAGGAATATAAGATGGCACAAAATACATTTTCCATGAACGTTCAAAAGGGAAGGTAGAAGTAAATATGTCAAAATGGTCAATCCCAAAAGACAGAAGGATGAAATGGTCAAATAGAACATTAAAGGGTCCACATGGTTTTGATTTATTTCATATGTTTGACACGTGTCGAGGTCAATATTGGCACAAGTTCCATTTTGTTTCGGTCTGAACTTCTCTGACTCAAACGAGTAAATGTCAAAGTTTTGTCCAATAGCGCATTCGTTCGAAGAATAGTTTTTATGAAGAATATCTTCGCAGCACAGCCAAGAAATCCTCCTGAAATGAATTTAAAATGCTAGCTGTATTAATTTGTTTAATAATTATTTTATTCCCCATGTTCCCCATACTCCCCCATGTAACAAGAATATAATTTTTACCATCGATAAACCCTAAACGATGCTAATAGAGAATTTACGTTCTTGGCAAATACAATTTCTTTGGAGGTAGTAGAGTTATTTACATTATTAATATCTTTTACTGTCTCAAAATCTGTTTTGTCGAGGACTTGCAATAACTTCTTTTTGGATGTTGATTGATCTGGATTCAGACACAACTGTTTGTAAGCATTTGTGTCAAAGTTGCATTTACAACAGAAATTCTCATAAAAGTTGGAAAAATCTATTGGAAAGTCTGAATTGTCTTCAGGCGTGAGAAAGTTGTTATTTTCACTTATTTGCACTTTTGCACAAGTGTAGGTAAAAAAGTAAAATATTGCAATTGTTATATAACGGATCGATATGTGCTGTAGCTTCATTTTGTACGTATATTATATAAGTATCTGAATGTGTTTGCACTTAAAGTTTACTAAGCTGTGGATGCTAAACAGTATATTTTTTCATGCCTATTTTATCTTAGTTGATTGATTCAAAGAAAGGCTTCTTTAAAAAGCTATTTTGTCCTATAGTATGTAATAGCAAGCAAATAATGAATAATATTCAATAAAAACATTTTATTATGAAGACTTGCTATTGTTGGAATATTCTGAACTTGTACAGTTAAACGGAATATTTTTAAACCTATGAAATCTTACTTATTGTTAGTATAGGTTTGAACTGGTTTGTTGCGATAGACAAAGTAGACATAGACGGAGAGTAAGACAATACACTTAAAATAAATGCAAAGTTTTCATGTTAAATCGTCAAGGAAAACATTACATATCTCCACTAGACAAGAACCACAGTTAAATAAGAACGAGGTCTCCTTATAATCGCAGTTTCACAACATCATCAACTGTGATTCATGTGAAGCATTTTCGGAGAATACAAGCACAATTGTCATCTTATACACACCCTTTAATTACCTTGTGTATTATGTTATACATCTTAAATCAGAGCACATTTATTTGTCAGCTTGCCCCATATTTATTGGTTATTGACATGTGTTATCACATCACCTTAATGTACCATGTATCCATCCGTCCACAGTAGGTAACTAATTCTTGCATGATCTATAGAGAACATGACGTTATATTAAATGACCTATGTCATTACTGTTTGTAGAAGTACAAACTGATTACTGTACTAAATAAGGCATACTTATAATAATATAACTGATTTGAATAGTTTGTTTGCATTCTCATTCAAAAAGCAGCAAAAAGTTCTTAAGACGATCTTTACTTGCGGTAACTGTTTTTTGAAGGATCTATCTGCATGTTGACATAATTTAAAATGTGTTTCTCTCGTAACTTACGTAGCTCACGTAAGAAATAATGTAGGTGGTATAGAGAGGTTTTAGTAGGTTGTATGTAATATAATTGTACAAATATATTGGGGAAAGTTATCTCAAAATTTAATGATACCTTGCCTTACACCATATAGGTTTGGTACTATAGCCATCTAAAAATACGGTTCGACATTGTGTAATGTCGTGTAGGCATCTTTAACCTTAGAATTGACCTAAATAAATAGTGTATCAATTCATTTCTGGTGGTCATATTGGAGGACGTTTGTTGTGGCTGTAGGTGGTTGCAGTTCCACACAAAGACATTGTACACGCATAAAACACTAACTAATAACGAACATTGCTATGAGAGTGTTCTTATTGCTTATTAATACTGCGGTAGTATTACTACCTTTCCTTGCTGACCTAATTACCCATCGTGAAAAACATTTAGCTTTTATAGAACGGAGAAAAGTTCTATGCGAATAGGTTTTCTTCAATTATCATCGACTCCATGCCAGTTGCGGAGTGTATTGCTATTATTCTCTTGTCTTAATGGTAACATTTGAAAGAGACATAACATGATATTATTGTAGGTACCAAAGCATAATAGAACCAACTCAAAAATAACTGAGACTATAGATGTTTTATTTGCCTTACTTAAAATGCGTGATGCGATTTAAGACGTAGGTAAAGGTATTCTAATACTTGAATTGACCAACACTTAAAGTGTTTACGTATAATAAAGTTGGACTCATTACATGCATGTCTACGAAATATTTTTCTTCATTTTTGCGTCTAAATTTTGCGGGTAATCTAAGGACATTATGGTCATTATATTTTATTGCAAAATGCAAATGTAGAAGAGCCATGGAAAGGTGAAGAGTAAACATGATTACTAAAACATGAAACATCGTACACTTCACATTTCTTTTCGTAGCATACAGGTTTTCCCCAATACATTGAATTATACAGTTAATTGACAATTTATCCCAGTTTATCTGTAATACTTACATTGCATTTCTCTCGTTATAACGCACTCATTTCAGTCACACGTACACACATCACGAAGTCATGATACATTTAAGACTCCGACCCAGGACTTGTAATAAAATCAATACACTATAATATGCCTATTCATCTAAATTATTAAATTAGGTTAAGATGAGTGAGTTACCAATTACTATTATATAGGTAGGTATATCTCCAAAGAGGTGACTATTGCCATAAAATACCAACTACCACAAATAGATAACATTAATAGCATCCGTCATAAGAATTAATAACAACTGCTGAGAGTTTGTCAACGCATAAACAATTCTTTCGCATGCTTCGGGTCGCCTCGGTTAATGAATACACTTACGAATCGTACACCTGCCTACACTGTATTATACATAGCTTAGTATTAGTACCTACTAGCTATAATTACACAAAACGAAACCATGCTAGATTTATTGTCATATGTAATGGCGATAGGGAAATTGTATTTCGTATTCAGTTTCATTAGCAGCAAATGGTAGAAGATGCATTTCATTTAACGTGGTGGCGTTTCTATTTTTCTGATCCAATTAAATTTTGTTAGCATGAAGGACTTGTAACTACAAATAATTGAACTATAGCCCAATCTTCCTGCAGTTCTACTTCTGTGTGCAGGATTTGCATAATTAAGCATCAGTACCACCCACTCTCTACATGTACAAGCGACTCAACTTAAAACTCGGTCAATTTGGAAGTCCATTAGTTGCCTCTAACTTATAAGCTGAGAAATTGTTTCGGTAGAAACATTTCAGCATTGATATTTGTTCCAAGTGCTACTCATTCTACTAGTACTCAATAAAGAAAACAAGGCTTTCAATTTGTTTTTGAGATATGTCAGGAGAAGACACGTATGCATTGGTAGAAGGCGAGTGGAATAAGTTCATTTTCCGTAAAATTCAACCCCACGATTGGGATCGTGTTATTCAACATGTTCAAGATTGTTTTATGCACGATGAACCAACGTGCAAACTCTTTGGCTACAACGACCAATTCGGATCGGAAGTGGCAAACGTTGTGAGAAAAATGCTGGCGGACGATCTGAGTTTTTTAGTCGAAGAATTGGAAACAGGAGAGGTAGAGTATAATAATTCTGGAATCAAAAGTAGACAAGAAATATTTATCAATTATTTTGTGTCTAATAGGCTTTATAAATTTGGATTTTTTATTCTATTGTACAGCTAGCGTCCGTTCGAGTAACATTTCGTCATACGAAAGAAACTAATTTCGACGATATCGAAGTGACATCCAGGGAAGGCAAGGGTTTGTTCAGAATGGTGGAAGAAGTTGAGAAACGGGCAGATCTTTTCAACCGCTTTGACATTGAAGAGTTTGCTGAATTTTTTGTCGCGTCCACAGATCCCAAATTTCGCCAACAAGGACTTGTCACAGAAATGTACAATCGCAATTTGGATTTTCTAGAAGCAGAGGGATTTCATTTGGTTAAAAGCATCTTCACAAGTCCGTATACGAGAGCAGCAGTCACAAAGTTGGGTTTTGAGGAAGTTGCTAGACTTGACTATACAGAATTGACAGATGAAGAAGGGGTCCCGTATTTTTCAGAGGATCAATTAACCCCAGAACATTTCGCTGCGATTATGGTCAAAACGTTTTAATTGCCATGTGGTTTTCCAAACCCAATTAACAGTAGAATTTTCATTTATTCTAAATGTAGAACTTTAGTACGCGTACTATAACTTATATAACTCATATAATACAAACTGCATGACAGCACCAGCTATGCTTGAAACACATAAAATATGTCACTCAAAACTTCTCATTGTATTGACATGATGGAAAAAGTAGATTCCATTGAAATAAAACATGCAGATGAAGTCACATTATTAGAATAGCTACATCATATTATTGGTACCTAACCTATTAAATTATGACATGTTGGGTCACTTGTTCTACTCTACCACTACCACATACTACATAAGTAAAGTACGTAGGTAGATAAATGCATATTTATTGGGAAAACTATTTTTCACACATGTACACACTCAAAAATCTTTTTTATTATTCTATTTCTTCTATTTCAATATAATATACAGTTCAAATCTCAATTGGTGTGTGTAGATACGAAATAGTTGTAAAAGTAATTTATTTACTAAAGAAGATACAATTTTGTGTAGTTTTTACTAAAGAAGTATTAACTTATCAACTTGATCAAGAAGTCAAACTTACCTACTGCTTACTAAAGTATTAGAAATCTCAAATTCTGTATCGACCATCCATTCATCTGGCGTCTGCCTACTAACGATAGGGGGTAAAACAATTTTTTATTAAAATAAAACTGTCACTGTCATATATATAAATATGATAGCCGAAACGACTCAGTACTTATAAAATAGAAGGTTACAAACTAAAGTGACTAACATTTTCTGTAATAATGTTATGATTTTAAAATCATGTTCTCATTTTTTATGGTATAAATGATTATTTAATATTAATATGGATCCTTTAATAGCAGACAGTGCTATATCTTTTGAGAGAGATTTTGGCATAAAAGGTATATACTATCTTATTTACCAAACCAAAATTACCTACCATCTAATACAATGCAATGACTAAAATACGGAAGAATTTAATTTATTTTTATGAAACAAATGCATAACTATAACCATAACAAGTAATGCACCCTGTTATGTAACATCGTCATGATAAAAATAATTGAATATCGTGCACAGGGTAAAAACACTTACTGGATGATTGATAATTTATATTAAATGTTCTTTAAGGAAAGCTACTAAAGTTTCAATCAAATATTGCTAAAGAAATTATACCGTAATATAGATCGATATGATAAATATCTAATTATGAAAATGATTGATATTACACAATCCCGTCCGAAAACCCTTATAGAATGTCTTCATGTCTTCATCCCCTTACTTCTAATTAATTTCATTTTTAATAATAATATTTAATATTACCTCTTTGCATAACTTAATAATAAATACTTTTATCTTTAAAGTCGTAATGCACAGCTTGATAATAAAGTTCTCAAACTAAACCATACTGAGAATTACTAGATGTATTTTTGAACTTTCATTCATTCTTTCTTGCCTTTCTGGCAGCACAGATGAAGAAATCTGCTTCATTATTTGTAAAACAAAAATACTGTTTATCATTATTGACATCATCACAGGATATGGTTCAAGAAATAAAAGCATTGTTACGCAATACGCATACCCTCACAAAGCTTTGAAGTCGGATTGGAATGTATCACCATGATGTGGTACATCTACATCGTGGGTGTATGGGTGTATGTAATGTAAAGCTTTACAATAAAGTTCTCTAATAAATACATCAAACTAAAGCTATATTGACAATTACATGAATTTTAAATGAAATGCAAGGGCTGACTGACATAGCAACAAACGTTGACTCACCAATTTGACTTTCCGGCAAAAGTGCATAGACAATTTAGAAACATGCTGATACTAGAATTTGTCTTATTGAAATTGACATACAAAGAGCAACTCCAGTAATTTTTGTTCTAGCTTCATTTACTATACTACTTTACGAATGGTTCATCTACTCTTTACTAATATGCTTAACTTATAAACTTCCATTGGCTAATTGGAATAGAAATCATCGCAAGTAGATTTCATAAGGCCGAATTTAAATGCAAAATGGCTCCCATAAAAGCAAAGAAGGCAAAAAAAGTTACCAACATGGAGCAAGTTTATCATCTCCCAAAATACGTTACTCCAGTAGACCTAGCAGTTGCCATTGAATGGTCTCAAGGATTACACAGAGTACTTAGTCAAATAAAATGCGAGTCAGGAATAGGAGACAACATTCAATCTTCCGAATTTGGGGATCAATATTTTTGCAATTGGGATTGGATTTTTACAAATGCTGCTGATATCATATTGATAAACTCAGAGAAAAAGCTAGATGTTCTTTCATACATTACCGATGTGGAACCAGGTGTTCGAATTTTATTAACTTGTTTCTGCGATAATAACAAAGCATTCCTGGGCTGGTATTTCAAAATCTTCATCATTTTGAGAGAATGTGTCAATCCGAAAAACAAAAAGACTCAAGCATCTACAATCAAACAAGTTTTAGATTGTCCTTATATTTCATGCTGCATCCACATGATGGGACTGATCACGAGTAATTTGACGGAAAGTGACGAGATATCTATAGCTCCCCAGTCTGCTGGAGCTTCCCCCAGTTTCTTTCAGGATGTACTGTCAAATATATTTTGGTTTCTTGCTGCAGTAGTACAAAGAGATCCCAACTTTGCCAACACACTATCGGATATGAGTAAAGTAAAATTTGTGTTTAAGACGATGAAATTATTATTTTTTCACAAATCCACATCTTTCTACCCCACTCTACGTATACTCCGGAAGCTAAGTCGCAACCATAAAGTTTCTATACTACTCGGCAAAAATAGAGTGATGCACACAATGAAAAAAATATTTGGTTTTTTCAACAACCAACCTTCTTCGAAACTACAAATGGTGTTTGATATATTGGTAAACCTAACAAAGGAGAAAGGCAATTGTCGTCGGTTTCTGCAAGCGGGTTGCTTAATCGCGGTTATAAACTGTTTCCAAAATTGGACGTCGTGGAAAGGGAGAGGGTTAATGAAAATGTGCAAATCCGTTTTGGCAATCTATTCTCATCTTGCAATGATAACATCCGGGAAGAAGGCACTGCGTCAAAGCGCTGCACTTACACACATCAAGAAATTTTGTGAATGCTGCCCGAGTGGAAAAGGTTTCGACGACATAATGATGAAAGCTTGTGCGATGCTTACATTGTGTTATAATGTGCATAAACTACCTTTGCACAGTACTTTGAGTCCGGCATATTTTCACGTTCAAAAAGAAAATGTAAATGACGATGATGATTCTGGAACGAGCAGTGATGAAGACAATCCCGACGATCCTGATCTTGGAGTAAGCGATAATGATGACGATTTAGAATATCAAGATGATTTTTCCGACGGGGATTACAAAAATGGATCTGAAAACGAAGAAGAGTATGGCGGAAGAGGATATAGCGCCTATAATGATACACGTAGATCAAGGGGACGAAATTCCAGCCCGCAGACATTAAGTACGAATAATTTTTTCATTTATACCAACCTATCGACACAAATTGTATTTTTGTATGAAATGCACAATGAAAGTAACATTAAGCAAAATATGTTTTAAGGTAAATATGTAGCTGCTTTGAAGAAGAACCTGCAACAGTCTGTAAACCGATCCGACTCTGCAAAACTCAGAAGTCCTGGAGAAAAGAAAAAGGCTTCACCAACAAATACATACAAAGAATTTTCACAATTCTTCAGTGAATTTGATATCAAAGACCATGCGAAGTTCGGGGAACATAAACCAATAGATGGTATCGCTCATTTCAATATTCCATTGGAAGCTAGGACTCAAGCAAGTAATTCTTCAGATGTAGGATCGAAATCCGTTCAATTATCAGCCAAAAAACTGGACTCTTTCTATTTGGGTAAAATGGAGTCTACTAGGGAGCTGAGAGTCGCCTACGTTAAATTAGGGAATAGAACGAGGAGTGTAATACCCTTTGTCAAACTAGCTTACCCGGATTGGACCTTGGCAGGAAGTGCTCTCAAAACTGAATCTCTTTTACCCCCAGCAGATCGTTCCACTCTTCGGAACAAAGTTTTAACTGAAATGAGTCGTGCTTCAGGAACTGACACTTTCAAAGCCAAAGTAGCTTTTGACTTGGACGATTTGCTTGCTAATTTTCCGGCTAATACCCCTGCATCAAACTTAAAAAAGAAAGCTACGAAGACATCTCTTCATATTTCAAACAACGATGAAAGAGAAATCGGCATGTATAATAAGAAATTACCCTTGATCTTCGAATCTCGCTTTGAAAGCGGAAACCTTCGCAAAGTGATACAAATTGGAACAAGGGAATTCAATTTAGTTTTGACCTCTGATGTGAACTCCAATGGACACAGTCAGTGGTTTTACTTCCAAATCAGCAACACTCTGGAAGATGTCGTCTACACCTTTAATATCATCAATTGCATTAAAGGAAACAGTCAATTTAATTTCGGCATGCAGCCCGTTGTCTTTTCAGTGTCAGAAGCAATGAGTGGGAACCCAGGCTGGGTCCGATCTGGATTTAACATTTGCTACTATAGAAATGGTTTCAGGAATGTTTCCGGCAAGAAGCGTAAAGCGTATTACACAGCGTCATTCAGTTTGACATTTAGTAAACGAGGAGATATCGTGTATGTGGCTTATCATATTCCATATCCATACACAAGACTTTTGGTTGATCTAGAAAAGAAATTCAAAAGAGCATCAAAGCAGCAGTCTTCCGGACGAATCATTCGTTGTGATACTCTCTGTCAGTCACTTAACCAAAATGACGTACCGATAATTACCGTGACAGGACCTAATACCAAAAAATTTCCAGTTATAGAGAGAGATGTTATTATTCTAACGGCTCGTGTTCACCCAGGAGAAACAAATGCTTCATGGGTCATGCTAGGAATTCTAAACAAGTTGATTTTGTCTTCCTCTATAGAGAATATTTTGAAATATTACATTTTCAAAGTTGTTCCGATGTTAAATGTCGAAGGTGTCATCAATGGATGCCACAGATGTGGACTTACAGCAGAAGATTTAAACAGAAGATGGAAATCCCCGACAAAAAGTGTTCACCCTACAATCTACAATACGAAAATGATTATTGAATATTGTTGCAAGGTGGAAAAGAAAGTTCCTGTTCTTTTCTGCGATCTTCATGGACATTCCAGAAAGAAAAATGTGTTCCTCTATGGATGCTCTAGGAATAAATCTTGGCTCATCGACGATCATAGTGTTCCTGAAAGTATGCAAATGATTGAGGCACTGCCTGCAGCAATTAGCAAGAGAGCTCCAGCCGTTTCAATTGAAAGTTGTATTTACGATGTTAAAAAGTCAAGAGAAACTACAGCAAGAGTAACGTTTTGGAGAGATTTCAACATTAAACGATCGTACACTCTGGAGTGTTCTTATTGTGGGTGTGACAGAGGTACTTATAAAGGATTGTGTCTTGGAACAAAACACTTAGTTGAAGTTGGAGAAGCGCTTATTGAGGCTGTTGACGACATCACAATCTCACCGCAGGAGTTTCGATACAATTTACCTTAAATATTCTCCGATTTAATTATTTATAAAATTACGACAAAAGATGCCTTCCCTTGTGTTATACAATTTTTATTGTACAATATACCACAAAATAATACACTGCACTAATAGAATATGAGAGTACAGTTTCCTATGACAGAATAACAAAGACACGAAGTCTAAATTGTCGTTATAAAGCAAATACCTATGCAATGCTTTCAGAATAAAGTTTTCACTTTCACAATCAAAACTTACACTAACTAGCTTTATTAGAAAACAGGCCTACTGCGAGGCTTTCTCATTGTGAAGAATCTCACATCCATGATAATATTTTTTTGTATTGTGCAGGGATGAAAAGGTTGCTACAAGAAGAAATGTTTTGTTTATGTTTTGGGATTTGCCCTCCAGCCCGGGTTTGGACTGGAGGCACAAGACTGTCTATTCAGAAAAATCAGGCTCTTTAACAATACTCTGAAAAATAATTAAAATAAAGATTTATAATGTCATGTTCTTGTTTTTCTTCTTCCAACTTACTTCTTATATTACTATGTTCGTTTAACTATCAATTTATAAATCTTTATTTTAATTATTTTTCAGAGTATTGTTAAAGAGCCTGATTTTTCTGAATAAACAGTCTTGTGCACTTGTGCCTCCAGTCCAAACCCGGGCTGGAGGGGAAGACTGTTGTCTTGTCTTGTCCCTCCAGCAAGACAGGACAAGATAAGTTATTTTTTTAGTAGTCTTTTCACATTCCAATGCATGATGCTCTGCATGGTACTGCTCTGCATAGTATTACCTCCAAAATGCCCGATGGAATGGAAAATAATTAATAGTACCGACTAATAATTTAAGCTTATGATTTGTGAATATTATTACTCTTTATTTACGATAAGTGAAATTACCAGCTACGAAAATTGATCATTTATACGTGGAGAAAGTTATCGATTGAATTCTATTCTACTTATTAAACAACGAAGTTGTTTTATGGAAATGGAAAAGCTGTCCGTCCGTCTGTCCGTCCGTCCGTCTGTCCTTCACCACGATAACTCAAGAACGGTTTGAGCTAA
>JABASD010002551.1:0-16156 GCA_019776165.1 Pogonognathellus flavescens
ACGCTGCTGGAAAAAACTTTTTCCTCTCGGTATCCCAGAAAAATTTCCCGATGAATCTAAACCATTTCCGGGTTTATTGGTCACAAAATGCAACGGCAAAAATTTGCAAACTCCGTATTCTGCAAATATTTTCCCTGATTCATTTTGCATGTGTTAACATAAGGAAATTTTCGGCTTTGCTGAAAATTTCCCGGATACCAGGATACCGAGGTTTTTCCAGCAGCGCCTGCGTATATTAAGAAGTACAAACATATGTGACAAGATGAACACAAAATAAGGCTTAAGTATAAGTAACACGACACAGCGGCGTGGTGTCCTATGATAAAATATCCCATGGATGGATATTATGTTATAATACATATACACATGGTTTTTAACAATATTGTTTATATTATAGACATAAGTTTATATTATTTAATATAAACTGATGTCTGTGTTACATATTTTTTATGCTCTGTTTGACTTCAATGATCACATTTTCCTTTGATGTAATGTTATCTACCATGCATTGATAACATTATAAAAAGTACAACGTTTGTACAACGACCTCTTTGAGGGTGATATCATGAAAAGAATAAATAGACGTACATTGCATCAGCATTTCTTTGCTGAGCAGTTTGAATTAGTATTAGTACACATAAGTACATGTCTTGTTAAGTTATAAATCCTCGAACAGAGACACTCAATTCGGCTTCCGCCTATCAGAATATCAGTAAAGTTCACAAAACAATTGTTCCATGCAACTACACGTAAAAAGACTAATTAATTTAACATACACCACGCACACGCTTTAATAAATTCGTTTATCGTACGAAAACATTAATGAAATCAGGTTATCTGAATTTTTCAAACCTATGCAAAACAATCCCCCTTCTATTGAAATGACAACTATAAAAAGACAATTGTCATTTGCTTGCGCATGCGCAGCAAAACTAACACGTCAGCCGAGTGTCTAATGTCCTCCTACCTCCCCTATGCATGTCTGGTCTGGCTGTAACATTTTGGATGTAGTTAATTTACGTCGAGTCTGCATATCTGAGGTATGGCACATCTCCAACAACACGTGTATTAAATTACAATATGGTAAACTGGAAATTATACATTGGTGACTCATAATAGTTGGGAAAAGTGTCGTGCAGATGTACAACGACTACCTACCTACGTGAAATATTGTGGGAAAGCAGTTTCTATGTTTAAAATATAATTTATACGGTTTAAACAGAAAAGGAGGGCTGAATAGAAGAAGAGAGAGTTTCTGAAATGAAAATGTATACGACTACATGTAGAAGAGGCTAACCGTACCAGTCGAGCCTTCGCGTATGGTGGTAGTCGAAAATTTACTGTTAGGAATGTGCCTGAGCTTGAATGTCTTTGCTAGAAGTGTGTGGAGATAGATACTACGGTTATATTTAGGTTTGTTATTATTGTATATGGTTGGCTTTTGGTAGAAGGGACATCGAAATTTGTAGTTTGTATAGAATAGAGTGGAGGGTGAGTGGCTGGGAGAGTTAACGTTTGGAGTGTAGGCTAATATTAATGTTTTGCTATTGTATGTGATGTAAGAGAACGAGGACACTTTCTCAGTGTTAAAGTTGTGTGTGTAGAGTGTGTGCAACTTCTGACTACATACAAACTCAAATATACACTACTACAACATTCGGCAGAACCAAAGTAAACAGACAGAGATAGCAGATGACAAGCAAACATTCGCCTGGTGTTGTTATTCCTCGAAATACAAAGAGCCGAGTTAATTCGGGTAATGTAAATTGTCCTTTAATAATTAATACTTTTATACCATTTGTTTGCAACTAGTCGTTGCCAAGCTTTAGTAGTAGCAATCAATCAATAACTATTTTTTATCCTTACGTGTACAAGAACAGACAATAATATTGCCAGAACCGATGTTCTTACAAATGTGATACATTTTATTATATTAGTATACATCGTGTAGTATATAAGGTAATCCATTTGATATTAGTCAATTGCTGCCGAATATAAATATTATTTATTCATCATCGTGCCTTGGAGAAAGCAAAGCTATATAGACGTACCTAAGGAATCAAAATATACTTTGTGTTAGAAGAACGAACTGAGCCCGGAGAAAATCAATTTAGCTTTTACTACAACTATTTATTCTCGGTTGCTTAGTTTATTACTACAAATGTTTTATTAAATGTAAATACCTCTATAGTATGTATCTAATTATATTTTTGTGACTTCTTACTCATGTGTTTTGTTATAAATTATAATTACAGTGGCATTGGTATTCGCAAAACTCGCGACGCTATCTGCAAACGGGATATCGGGAGTTCTATAGAACATAGAAGAGCCGGTGCGGTGGTTGAACCCGTTTTGATTGGTAATATTTTTCTCAATATTAATTTATTATGTATAGTACATTATTAAATAGCGGAAGCTACTTTATAGCAATGTTAGATTTGACTGTCTGTTTTTGTATTTATCTATGTATGTTTCCGCTTAAGAGCGATATCTCAAGAACGATAACATTTAACTCGTGCAAACTTTGTGTACTTGTTGTTCGGGTCACTATTGGGAAAGTTTAGTTAAAAAATGGGGTCAAATGATGACAGCAAATTTTAAGTAATATAAGAGAATCCACTTGATACAGACGCTCTGTCTGTCTGTCGGTTTGCTGTTGAAAACAACGCTTAGCAGCTGTTCACAACAATAGTAAAGTAAACAGCTGTTAACAATGACATAGATTTAGGGACAAGCTTTGACAAGCATTTCGATAAAAATAAATATGTTTGCAAATGTGTCACAAACATATTTATTTTTATATTACTCAGAGACGGTTTGAGATAATGACTTGTTTGTTAAACGTGATATTGATGCCACGTGTGAGGTTAAATACATAACAATGGAATGACCTCCGAGGAGGAAATTGTTATTATCAGTAAATAAATAAGTAAGTTCCAATATGAGATCACTCCATTTACTCCATTATGACCTTTGGAACTTTAACTACATGTTACTTATATATCAGTACATATAATCTAAAAACTTCAGAATTAAATGACGAAATGAAATCATTTGATGATGTTACGTTTCGTAGGAGAAACAAATAGCTAAAATCACACAGACCCAATACCCATAGACTCAGTTGAATTCCAACAATTGAAAAATATTAAGTAAATCAAATATTTATATTTCGTAATAGTCAAGGGCGTATCTGGGATTTTGTACTATGCATAGCCCAAATATTGACAAACCCCCTTTTAAAGTAAGTAACCCCTTTTTTCCCGAATTCGGGATGGGGGCTCAAGTCCGGTCGCGTATTTCCATATTGTACCTGCAATTAAGACGGGCACTTTTTCGTATATTTATTTCTTACTCATGACAGGCAATTTTTTAGAGAATGTGATTAATTCGAATTAAGTAGGGTCCTATGAACATAATAAAAAAGTTTTTTAATTACTCGTCCAAAATGTACAATTTGTCACAGACGTTCATATTTCCAATTGTGCTTGATTATTTTTGTAAGAGCTAAATATGATGTATTTACCAAATCTCAATGATCCACCCATCTGAATTGCCACGAATTAATAACATTCTCTAAAAATTTGCATGACATGAGTGAGAAATAAATATGCGAAAAAGTACATGTCTTAATTGGTGGGTTCAATAAAGAAATACGCAGTTTGGTGAGCTGTTACTTAGAAACGTCCTTACTAACAGTGTTTTATTACATAACTTACTTTGTATATATACCATAACTTCGTTGTTTATTTATACCCGGTTGACTGGTTTATTTACATACATGTGACTAATCGAAAAGATTAGTCACATAACATTTAATGTCTGTGTTCGTTCGAGTTCAGTTCAGTTTGGACATTGAACGGAAGTCATAGGCACCGTTCTCTCGGAAAATATATTATCAGTACAATAAAAACTTTTCGCGATAAGTACTTATTACAAATGTTACAAATACAGAAGTACCACAGAATTGTCAACCAACGGGCGAAAAGCTTTTTTGAGTGTCGCATACATAAACACTTGTTTAGGTAGGTACCCAAACACTAAATAACCATTTGTATCATACATATCAATGTTTTAAAACGACATTTTTTGTAATTACCGTAAAGTGTTTTTAATTAATTTAGTTAAATAAATAAAGATATATTGGTTTACAGGCATAGGCTCCATAGGAAATAATTTAGTTGGCTTTCTCCAAGCTAGGTTCCCCGTTTAATTTAAATAGTGAAAATTTGATATGATTTTTTTTAAATTGTTGCGTAAAACAATAGGGGAAATTAGTGATTTGACCATTTTAATATAAATATTATTTACTCAATGTTGTAGCAATATGAAATTTGGATTTTACCAAAAAACCTATTGTAATGATTTTAATAAAGGGGAAAGTGTGGCTCTAATTTCTAAAAAATATTATAGGCATACTTGATTGAGAAAATTAATTTTTTAACGCGAAAATTAAATGGAATAGTAATATGGAATCGAATAGAATAGACTATTTAAATATTTAAAGTGCAAATATGTTTTCACACCTATCCACCCGGATAAAATTGACAAAATTCAATAGATATTTGATATTAGATAAATAATTCGGATATTTGCAATAATTGAAGCTCAGTGCAGTGGTCCAATCGGTCACACGAATTTTACAATCGTTTCTAAATAATCATCAATGTGATATTTAATTTATTGCTAAGTTGCATTTTATAGTTTACATTTTTTCCATTTGACAACAACATTTTAAGGATACAATTTGTCCATTTTGACATATACCATTTTATCTAATATCAAGTGAACGTCTACACTCTTAAAATAGCATAATAACTCGATAATTTAACAATATGAGACTGATAAATACTTTTTATTGTCAAACCAAGCAATATAACATTTAAAAATTAGAATGGCAATGGTTTATGATTTTTTGTTTGTTTGCAGGACTTGTGGATACCCGAAGATGGAAATGTGGAGCAAATGTTTGATATGTCTGAGGGATTTTGTAGACGAAGGGCAGGACAAAAGTATAGAATACCGGAAAAAGATTTTAGAAACCGGGACCGTTCATCTCTTCGACGAGCTTGTCGAATGGAGCAATGTGGACTTTCACGACCCTCTGCCTTTTTGTCCTTCTTGCCTGGAGGAGATAGAAAACATCTCGTCTCTCAGCAATAGCAACGCAAGAATCAAAACTAAAATTGACACGACTGTCACTAAATTGATGATGGAGGCACTGAGAAGCCGAAAAGTCGTGAAGGCCAACGGAGACCTTGTCACGAATCCCTCTGCAGATGTCAAGGTGCGTGTCAAAACGGAGAATGGCGGCAAAGTAAATTCCAACTGTGTTGTCTGCTACAGCCTTTACTCAGAAGGACAGTCCGCACCAGAATTTTCCACTCGAAATCAAAAGAAGAACATTTTAAAAAGCTGCCAGGTGCATTTGAATGAAACCTTGAGAAAAAACCAGTGCGGTTTCGACTGGGAAACCCTTCCGGAACGCATTTTTCACCCTTTCTGTCAAAAATGCTTTGCCGCCATCCTACGAATCGGCAATTTGAGTTCAAGAATGGAAACAACGGGAGACAACTTGTTTACCAAAATAAATACGTTTACAGTGGAGTCCCTCAGGTTAAAATCCTGCAACTTTAAAAGATCTTTTCCAGTTTTTGTAGAACCAAATGCAAGGGGAGAAGACAGTTCAGATTTAGAAGCAGACGACACCACTCATTCTACCGAAGTCATCGATTTCTCTCAGTCTGACGACGACGGAGATGATGTGGTAATGTACGACCCGTTGGTGATGGACTCGGACCCAATAGACCCCAATCAACATTCAGCTACACAAAGACAAACGCGTATCAATGTCAACATGGACACCTTTATTCGTCCTCAGGCCACTTCTAGCAGCGTAACCGTTCCTTTGGCGCAGCCTTCAAGATGTTCTTCTCGCCACGATTCACCAAGTAAATACTTTCATTTTTATTCCATTTTAATTTTAGTTTAAGAGTTGAATTTTAATTCAACTCTAAATTCATTTCACCTGGGATTTAGGCTAGAAATCAGCGAACATTTTTTACATTTTATTATTCCCCTCTCAATTATTTGCTAGACGGTTTTACGATTCAGCAAGTAAATACTTTCATTTTCATTTAACGCTTATTTCATTTCACGTGTGATTTAGGTTAGAAATGAACAAACGTTGTTTTTGTTTTTTATTCCCTGCTAAATTATTTGCCAGACGATTTTAGCAATTTTTATACACCACATTTTGCTATTAACCGCACGGTAATAACAGCCAGTCTCTAATACAACCCCCCGAAAATGTAGAAATATTTGGGGAAACGTCCAGGAAGTTAATTGCAAAAATACGGTACTTAAACGAATTTAAAATTAGTTCATTTTTGCTTAAACTGAGCTGAAAACTAAAAGAACGCATAATAATTCCACCATTGGATTCATTCAGGAGGATGAGGAGATATTTACTGATACATTTATGACTTCTATTGACATTTATGACTTCTAGCTATTGATTCAATTTTAAACCCGGATTTTGTTTTTTTGCAGTGCAACATGAAGCTCCGTCTTGCTATGATTTTTCGGACTCTGAAAATCATATGGATGCTGAAGGGGATGGGACAGGGAGGATTGTTGACGAATTGCTTGAATCTATGCCTTCTCCCGAACAGTCTAGTGGTTCTCGAAGAAGTTTGTCATTGTCACTGAAAAAGAAAACTCAAGAGAGTGGGGACAAGGACGTATTCTCATGTCCCAATTGTAAAAAGATTTATATCTACGAAGGTCATTTGACGAATCACATGATGACATGTATATCGTCCGCAGCAACGGCGATGTACGACGGTATGCCCCACTTGATTGACTACAGCAACTACCCGGATCTGCAAATAAGCGAGAACTCGGAATCTATTCGATACATTTGTACCGTTGAAGGATGTGCAAAAAGTTTCGGGACGGAGGGAAGGTTGAATCAACACGTTTCTCTTCACACTGCTCCTAAGCCGTACAAATGCAAACACTGCGGGGAAGGCTTCGCACAGAAAAATTTCTTGCGAAATCATAAAAGAAACAAAAACACCTGCAAGAAGAAACCTCGCTCAACTACCGCATCTTCGGGTAAACCCAAACGGACTTTCAATTTTCAGTGCACATTTTGTCCATCTCAAGCGGACAGAGCACAGGATTTGTCTCACCATTACCAGTCGCATTACGACATCGCTTTGGAGACCAGATGTACCATGTGCAAATTCGTCTACTCAAATAAATATCAGCTAATCAGACACTTTAAGAAAAAACACGGTATTTTCCCAGATGGTCAAAACAATGAAATCGGAGGAGATGAAACAATGCCTTTTCCGCAACCACAACAAGGAAGAAATAGTTCTGAACAGGTTTGGTACATAAATAGAGCGTAATTGATTAACAATGTAAAAAAACATTTTTGTTAACCCGTCAGTAATGCAATAATTCTCCAAATTGGTACAAAATGATTTTTTAATTCCCTTCAAGGGTTATTCAAAAATTATGTCATCCATTTAAGACAATTTAATTATTTACAATTTCCTAATTAATTCATTTTCAAGTAAAATGTTTGTTGTAGCTATTTTTGTAGTAAGTAATAATTGTTTAATAGTCATTGTTGATGTTGAAAAAAGAAGTCAAGAAAAATTGTTAAGAGATTTTTGTTGAGTTGACTAAATTAATTTTTGAATTTTTGCAAAAGTTTAAGATAAATTCAGGATGATGACGGTAGGTATGGATATTTGATACAAATGTTAATGCAAGATTATAAATTAACCCTAGTTATAGAATATTACTGATGACGCAATAATTGTATGGTAACTCACTGCCTTTTGTACTGAAGACACATAGTGTAGAATCTAGTTAGTAGTAATCTTGTTAATAGTTAATAGTAATAGTGCCTTAGGGGTAGCAACATAATATGCAACTTTCACTGTGTAGTTAAAAATTAAATGTCATTGTGGTAATTGATAATTCAGTAGTTGTAAAACTTGAACATCAATCACTTTCTAAATAGTCATAAAGGGTTTCACCAATATAAATGAAGTGGTCGCAATGTTGAGCTAAATAAAAAAAATTAAATGTCATTGTGGTAATTGATAATTCAGTAGTTGTAAAACTTGAACATCAATCACTTTCTAAATAGTCATAAAGGGTTTCACCAATATAAATGAAGTGGTCGGCAATGTTTAGTTAAATAAAACCATGCACCACTAGTATATACCACATACGAATCAATTGTAAATACGTGGAGGATGTTTTGATGAAGATAATATTTTTTATTTAAAGATATTAATAGTGTTGATATAATGAGGTCATGTGTTCAGAAACTATTACAATGCAACTTAGAATAATAGTTGGTTTGAATGATTCTCAAACATGCAAACTAAAGACGAAATATTTATTGGGTAGAATGTAACATGAAATGTCAAAACTAAGACAAGGGTTTGGTTTTGAAATGTTTTCGCCTATCGTTGCGAATAAAATGTATGTAATTTGTCAGATATTTAATTAACTAATATTGTTAAACATAAAAAAGTTTATTAGGAAGTAGAATGGAGTAATGATGTCAGCAATGCAATCTCAGCATATCTCAGTAGGTACTGCAGGAAAGTTAACCAACATGTTAATTTATTTACTGTACTGCCGGTATTAGAAGCATAATATTATGTCAAATCCATATTTGGAGGGGGCTTCAATTACTTAAAGGGAGGCTAGTAATAGAGGGAGGCTTTTATTTATGAGTCTGGTAAAATTATGATGAAAAATGTAGAATTATTTGCACTATTTCAATGTAAAATGTACTGGTAAATTAATTGTTTTGTTATGTTCATTCTGTTTAAATTAAATATGGATTTAAATATGGATTGGATTATAATTGAATTTTAAAATTGTATTTGTGTTGTAGCGTCAAAGAGAAATAACTAGTTTTACAAAATGTTCCTGAAAAGTTCCTCCTATTATGATCTTTCTTGCTCCCAAATTAATTGTGTAGTCCACTAGTTACACCTTACACATGAAGTCTATTTGTAATGACATCAAAATCATCATATAGAAAATGTAAAGTCAGGAAAACTGTATTTTATAATGTAAGGAATTGTCGTGCCATTTTTTGATTAATTTTTGCATCCCAGGTAAAAAATAGTGGTTTATCTAGGGATTAGGTGACACCAATAATAATGGCGGGGTTTTTTGAATGACGTCACTGATAACTAGGGTCTCAATCATAACTTTTTTGACAGGGATGCAAACATTCTTTAAAAAATAGCATGCCATTTCCTTGTACCGTAAAATAAGGTGTTGTAAATAATCATTACATTGTAACTTTAAAATAGAGTCAATAACGTATTAAAACCTTAAATTGTACAAAAACAATTGTTACTGCAATAAAATTCATGATGTATTGTATGTTAAAAATTGTAATCATTTTCTTGAACTCATAATTTTAATCATGTTTCTCGTATTACAAAAAAAAATAATTGTAAACATATTTTTCACATTTTTAAAATTAATACTTTCTGCCGGGAGATTTTTCAAGAATATGAGTTAAAACGTGCATTGAATACATATTTGCGCAACAAAGTGCGACTAAATAACAGTATTTGGGATAAGAGAGATCGTCCTGCACATTGTGAAGCCCACAGTTTCAAAAATTTCAAGAAGTTTATCATGCAGATCCGATCCGTGTGTAGGATTTTAATTTTAGGGGACACATGGCCGCATATTCAACATATTTTATTTCAATGCACTTGCAATTGCAAAATACATATCAGCGACTCTTACATAACATTCTAAAACTATGCTATGAGGAACATCAAAACATCAAAATAAATTCTGCGATGAACCGAACAAAGGCTTAACAAAATTTATGCCATTTATACGTCTTCAATTTGCTGTTTTCGCTTTATTGATGCCCTGTTGAAGCCTCTTATTTTTTACGAAACTATAATTTTATGAGTTTAGATTTCTCGACATAATGAATTTGATAACAAATCACTAAGAGTCATCAAGTGAGTCTCTACACAACAAAAATTTATGACTGCAGGTTCTAAAAATTATGCCTTTTTATGCCACTGTCTCTTTCAATAACTGGCAACCTCCCTAAATAAAATACCTATATAATCCTAGATACGTTTTTTTCCAATTACCAAGTTAAGTTGTTTCTTCGGTTAGCGATTTAATGAAGCATTATTGCTACAGCTATAAATGGCCATTAAATTTTGGATTCTGTTATTGACAAATATTTTATCGGTTACTTACTTATTAAACATGGCAAAAGATGTTGTGCAGTGGTCAGTGTAATATTTTCTATCCCTAATAAGTAAAAACATCAATTTTGTTAGTCCATCTTGATTGCTAGCATACTAAAAAACTTTTGTGACACACCTATGCAGGTAACCGAGTTTTTAATGTTTGTGATTCTGCATATATATTCATCATAAAGCAAGAAAAATATTACTAACAAGTTTCAAGTGCAATGCATTAGTTCCCTGCCATTATTGCACATATTTAATACTCATTTCTGATGATGTGTATATTTATTGTGGTTTTATTCAACAAAAAAATTATTAAAAAGTAAATATAATTCAACAATTAAGATAAATGTGAATTACTTAGAATATTTAAAGTACTAGCATTAAGATTTAATCATTATTTACATAAACAATTATAAGTTCATAACATACGAGCGACATTTTTATAACATTTAATGACGAAATAATTTATTGTTAATTGATGTTGTATTCTTCTACATTTTAAAATAACATGATTAATTGCCAGTTTGTCAGTTCATAAAAGTACATGCAATAGTCAGGCTATCTAAACACACCCAAAACCCAAGGTACATGAAAATTATGACAAATTATGAACTATACAGTTAGGCACACAATTACACTGATTGAGGTCAGCGTAATTGTGGTAACCTGATTTAAGGTACTTTAGTTACCTATATGTTAGTATATAAAGTGTATATACTAACATATAGGTAACTAAATTTTATATTATAAACTGAACTGTTTCAACCGCAAAATCAGCAGAGAAATCATCTCCACCAGCAGTTGAAGCAGCAGTTTAGCCGTACACTATTCCACTATTCTCTGTAAATTCTCTCTTCTCCATTTCCAAATAAAATCTGTCTGTCTCATTATCCAAAGAACAAGCTGGATCGCAGTCTCTTGAGTTTTACACTTTATTTTCATACTTTTCGTTGCGTACATACTGGCTACACAATAAAGTTAAGTTACCGGGGTACACCAAGTGTCCCACACTAAGCTAAGTACCCCGCCATCAACTTTTCAACACTATTCAATTTTTTAATGGACAATTTACTTTTAACCGATAAAGCAAACACGCCCCTTGTAATACTCGTAAACACTGTCCGAGGAATTATTATTATTATTACTCATTTTATCAAAAAAGCTGGAATTGGAATTTTGGAATATTTCTATACCACTATATTGTATTAGTACTATACCACTATGTAATATACCAAAATTTAAGTGGATAACCAATCCGCAAGCACTGTTCGGAAGGTTTATCAAAAATATAGACAACTAGCACTACCTGCTAATCATACTGTATTGTTGGTTCTAAAATTAAAATTACAAACAAAATTTATACTGCAAAAGCGTTGCATAAATTTTCTTCTACCTCAAGAAAACAGACAATTTAAAAACTAAAAAACAGCACTAGAGGAAAGGAAAATGTACACTTTACCTAGACATTTGATTTAACTAAAGAGGTTAAGATTTCATCTCGCAGCATACATGCACAAATTGAAAATCTATTCACCACAGACTTTCATTCAGCTCGGTTGTGTAAATGTAAAACTGCTGCTCAGAAAAAACGGTTATTAATTGCAAGATGAAACCATTAATGAATATTCAACAGGATGTAAGTGATTTAAAATATTTAAACCGCAAGGATTACGCAGAACTAATACTATTTGAAATATGAAGAAAAACGACATTTAGCATCCTTTGACTTTAACGTTGTTAAAAAATATTGAGACAAGTGTAGCAAGGAAATACATTTTCTCAATGCACACCTTGTTTTGAAGGAGTACATAAAACTGGTGTTTGGGTGGAAAAACCCTACACCTTTTACCCAATCTTCTTCGGAAAACGCTGAGACTACATTCAAGTGAAGAGACTTTCGGATGCGAAATGGATAAACAAGGTATTAAAGAAGTGAATCAGCTTACTGAACTTTACGAGGAATATAATGGAGAGACTGCAGACAAGGATTCCCACAAAAGCATGTGTAATACGTATAAAAGATATAAATTTTGACGCTGATAATTTATTAAGCGTAACTTTTAAAAGATGTTCAAACATCCTGAAATACGATATAAAATTCAAGAATGAAAATTTATTTTGAAATACGAGTTAAAATAATTTCAACCCCGTTTTTGAGATCTTTTGTCTTAAATTAAAAGAAAAATGCATGTTTGAGAAAGCCTTAAGATTCACAAAAAAGGAATTAATATCAAAATGTTCAAAAACTGAATTTTCTTCAATAAAATGATTGGATGACAAATGATGGGTTGTCTCAGTCAAGAAATAATATCAGGAGACAGACGAGAAACATTATATGAAGAAGATGGTAGAGTATATAGGCATTTGAAGATTGGATTTAGAACTTGCCTATTGTATTGTGAGAATAAAATTTATATTAATGCATATACATACATTCTGTATCTACATATTAATTCAGTATAGACTAACGGAACGTACACCTGTACTATAAAATGTTATCAATATTTGCTAGAAAAAGAAAATTTCTTTATATTGAATATTTCCGCACTATCTATTTCCTTATACAGAATGCAATAATAAGATCATAAGATGTATTGCGATTCATGCGTATAAGCCATCAATTAATTCACTCGGCTTATACAGAGGTTGTATGAAGTACATATATTATATAGAATTGATATGCAGTGGTCTATGCGTTTACCTTCGCATTTTGTCTATTTTATTATTAAAAAATGTGGTTTAACTGTAACAACTTGTACACAAAATCATTTTTAAATGTATAAAAAGTATTGATTTTGTTCATAATCTGAGAAGTTGAAAGCCGACGAAGATTTTGCAAATTCTACCAAAATATACAAAATCTGTTCTGCTGAAGGTTTTAACCGCCAGTAGTTTAACTTTTTAGATTTGTACTTGCATATATACAACCTATAATGAGAAGGGACATTTATTTTTAATGTTTGCAACTTGCCACAATAAATGTAAATGACGATATCTACATTCCTAAACAATGTTATTTAATTTTTCTAGCAATGAAATCAACTTTTTGATATTTTTCATCCGTTTCGGAAAATTCTGGAATTTTCAAAGCGAAGTAAACTTAGATGGCACCAATACTTCATTTTTTAAATAATCCCTTTGCATATGGTGCAAACGCTGACCCCAAAATGTTTGTGCTAATAAAGAACAAAAGTTCCAATTCCGAATTATTTGGTTTGCCTTTTGCGTTCAGCATTTTGGTCAAATAATTTCAATTACCAGTTATTGCATGTAAATATATACTACAGGCACGGTGTTACAATTAACCGTGCATTTTAAAATATTTAAACATGCCCAGTTGGGAAAATAGTCTCTTTTATGTTCCACGATAAAATTATTGCAGTTCTATTTACATAAATTATAGGCGTCGGAACCTTGGGTACACGTGGACGAATTCCTAACAGACCTAATAGCGAATGAATATAGAAAGAATCACAGTAACCAATTTTGACGTAAACTGTCTGGAAAAATGAATTTTTACTCTAAAATGCAAAATATAGAGAAAAAAATTCAGTTTAGTAAATTGTAGTCAACATTCGGAAAAAATTGATCACAACTGATGTTTGGCCTCCCACCGAAAGTGATTTTTAATTAAAATGCTAAAATTTGCGTTTCGCGTGCTTTAAATTATGTCACCATGCGCCGTAACATCTTCCGACGCTTATGAAGAACTAATTAGCAGAGGCAGAAGTGTCAGTGTGTTTAGATTTTAGAATGAAAGAAGTGAAGAAATAATTTACACTATCTAACCATTTTCTACACGTGTTAGTCATAAGATTAAGGCCACTGAATTAGCAAACTAATATTTACAAATACTGGCCAATTTGCCACACTACAAATTGTATCGGTATAATGAAAAGAGCTACCAAAGCTGTTTCCAATTTTTGTTCTACTATGCAATATTAGTAATAATTAAATAATTGAAATAATTAATAATGTTAATAATAATTAAATTGCGTGATGCAATAGTACTTTACTTTAGCATTACACTATTAAAAGTTACTTCAGTCGATCTTTTTTCTAACAAAAAGGAAAGATAGCTCCCAGCTTAACTCTTCATACTGCAAGGTTTATTCCATCTCATTTTCTATTGCCTGGTTGTTTAGATTGGACTCACCGGAAGAAGAACATATAAATTTCCCATTTGAAATTGAACAAGAAGAAAATCTAATAAAAGTTAAAAAATATAGTCTTATTCAAAAAATATTCGATTTCTTCACATTGTTTGAACGTTAGGATAATTTTAAACCTTCCTTTCTACGAACATGCTCTCTAATAGTAAATTCATTTCTTAAATTAATTAAGGAAAAATGTTGCGCCCTATATGATGATAATGTGGATTAAACATACCTAATACGATTTTCCAAGTAAAGCCACATGTAGAAATGATTATAAGTTGAAATCATCACTGGAGGGTATTT
This sequence comes from Pogonognathellus flavescens, assembly GCA_019776165.1. Classification (NCBI taxonomy): domain Eukaryota; kingdom Metazoa; phylum Arthropoda; class Collembola; order Entomobryomorpha; family Tomoceridae; genus Pogonognathellus; species Pogonognathellus flavescens. The sequence goes on from JABASD010002551.1 coordinate 14,741, forward strand.
CAATTTTCCTTATACTCGAGTTTTGTAGGGCTGTTTTTGTCAGCCGAGTTTGTTTGCATTTCATACTAAAACAAAAAATCAGCGCAATTATTTTATATGACTTTAAATCTCGGTTTATCACAGTATCAATAAATCATCTTCTAAATATTAAAGTTATGTTATTACTTTAATTATTTCAATTCTTACATTAGATGTAAACTTCTAAAATAAGAGCAAATCATTATTTCCATGCCGTAATCGAAATTCCGTACACTTTTGGTTCAAAATATTGTTCGGCATTCTTTAGTACATGAATAATTAATTTTTAAACAGCAATTTGTATCATTTTAATTATAAAATAGTATTATTATTATTTAACTTTATCATCAAACTTAGTATGTATTATATATTATTTCCTATTGTATTTTAAAGAGATATTTTTAATCAACTTTTTATGTGAAATCAGTAAATTTGATAATTCAGTTTTTAAAAATATCAAAAAAGTGCATCTGATTAAATGATCAAAAACTGTTGATTAACTGTAACTGGAACAAAGCCACAGTTAGAGATTGTAAAAACTGTAGGGCCTATTTCACAAGTTAATTTATATTTGTACTACCAAATAAATATTAAATATTTACTTGAATTTTTTATTTGATGGAAAATTGAATAAACTTATTAACTAGAACAAACTGAAAAAATTATAATAAGTAAAATATCTAGAACTGATGCGAGAACGCACTTCTTGTAATTGTCTCCAGGTATAAAATTGAAATGCCAACAAATCCAAAAGAAAGTACGAGCCACTACTAATGCAAGCTTTAAGACGCTTCCAGATAATTATTCTTATGAGCCATCCTCTTTCATTTGCGCTCTGCATTTTCAACGTGGCATCGAGTCATCAGATATGAATTTTGGGACATTGGAAAAGTTCAAGGTCATTATCGCAAGAAAATGTTTTACTCAATTGAAATGCAAATCTGTTAATAGCAGCGCTTTCTATTTCTGCACATCTCAACTATTATTTATGTACTGATGTAGTAAAACTTGACATGTTCGTATGAATGTTCGCAATAATTTTATCATGTGTATTATTACCACTATGCACTATCTTCAAAGTTTATTATGACTTCATTGCATTGACACTACATACCAACACACAAATACATTTACCAACATCACTGCATAAACACAAATACAAAGAGATGTCAGGTCGACACTTTTCTATCGACTCCAGGTGCCTTGTTATAAATCTTATACACATAATCTACCTACATGTCAACTGAAATCAAGTAAACGTCTGATATGAATATTGTCACAGGTACTTAAATTGTGGGCTACGAATCAATATATAATTTTGTTGGACATTTGTTATTTAAATTTTGTCTGACAACCCTTTTTCCGGTATTTGGGGGGGGGGGGCTTGAGAACGGTGTT
>JABASD010002552.1:0-25810 GCA_019776165.1 Pogonognathellus flavescens
TGCTAATACATAGGTAGTGTTAAAGTTGATGTGATGGTGTCACAGTAATGTTGTTGTGTCAAAGTTCACAATACTCTTACGATACTTTGTTGCACCGTTGCAAATGGTTTATTTGCTATTTCTTATCCAACAATACTGTAGGTAAATTGTCAGAAATAAAATAATTATTTCAAGAATGGTATGGAGTTAAATAATAATATTGTAAAACAAAAATAGAATGAAACAAAAATTATTCCAAAAATCTATTAGGGTCATTTATAGGTAAAATGCTTGCATGTGAATCTTCTCTTGTCTTACGCAATCGCTGTACACAAGGCATGACATTGCTGTCTGTACCCATCATGTTTACAGCACAGTGAGAGCGTGTGTATTATTTATGACAAGTCAGAGTCATTAAGAGTTTCATATAATACTTCCACTCTTATACGTAATATACATGGGGAAATATTTGATATAAGCAGGAATATTTTCTCTATACATGTGCATTACTTTTATATAATTACACTTGACTCCTGGTAATAATAATATTATTATTATTTCCAGTCTGTGAAGAACTGCGTATTGCACAAAGTGAATTTACCTGCATGTATTTGTATAGGAGCAGCATTGAAGTAGCGATAAAGTGTGTTTGTATTTTATGTGTAGTACATAAAGCCGTGTGGATTTGATGAGAGCTGGCGGAAAATCCATTTACAATTAAAAAGAAGTAAAAGCGACAAAAAACACTTTCCTCGGACAATAGGTCACAAGAACAGCTCAGAACGCAAAAGTCGCTACTCCGCAGTCCGCACGCATCTCTTTGACTTTGACTTGCGAATTGCAATATGAAGAATTGCATTGCAATCCTATGAATTGTGAATTACAAATACTGGCTCTGTGTGTACACACAAGTAATATCGCCTTTTTATTCCTCTCCACATTCTGCTCTGCTGTGTATTTGTATACACCTACCCAATACATTATTCAAGGAAAAAAGCGAAATATACACAAGGCCATTTCGCACTACTAAATATCGCAAGCGCTGCTCCTATGAGATTCAATCTGATGCAAAATCTTTATTCACTTCGTAGGCAGATTGTAATACTTAATAATATCACGTCTACATTCCTATACCATATACTCCTCATACTCATATTATATCCATTCTACTGTACTTTAAGCAAAACTGCTACCTAAAACGGCAATGTCTTCCTTAAGCACAATGTAACATCCAGGCCTTGTGATTGTTACCGTACTGCATTGTTTCCTTAGTTCGTTTCTGTATTCTAATTATTCGATAAAATATATAGAAATTCAGCAAAAAGTTTCTCAAACGAAAACCGACAAAGGAGAAGGAGTAATACCTAAAATTAATTATCAACAAGCGCCACACCAAATTCGTCACGTAGCTGCTGTGGATGCAATTCCCTTATTTTTCAACAAAATTGACACAATCCCTTCAATTTCGTGTACACACATCAAATCTGTGTTGAATTTCTGTACTTTGTAAAAATAAGAATGATTTCTACTTGTTATTTATTGTTGTGTGAGAGTGTGGAAAGGTTTTGTGTGGTACTACATGCACAAGGCAATGCATTGCATATTATTATGCATAATTTATTTATTTGTGCATCTGAACACGCGTTTCACTAAAAGAAATTTATTGTAAGCACTAAAATGGCCTATTTACTCAAAGGACTTGAGCGTATTGTGTGCTTGTCGCATTTCAGTCATGCTAATGTGTGAGTGGCTATAGAGCTTCAAGTTTTTCTCTGTGTGCTTTTCATGTGTAATTCAATGTCAAATTGACTTTTGTGCACACAAGCATAATATGCGATGTTGAAAAGGTTGTGTGTGTTACTCTGCGATGATCGAATGACGACGATGAGCGAATTCATCGTCTAGTAGTTCTGTAGCTGTTTTAATCCTCCATCCATAACTGATGCGCCTTTGATGGCTCTGCACTTCTCTCTCTGTACACAGTAGAAATGTTTAATTCTACATACTCTGCATTCATAACCACATCCCCTTAATATATTCCCCACTTTGTAAAAGCAAGGGTACACAAAGACGTGTACAAAATTTCAATTAGCGAAACAATTTGCATTTTTCAATAAAACCACCATTGCAGCTTTAACTCTTCATACGTGCTGCACATTCGACTAGCCAAGTAGTTTGGCAATAGCAATAATAGCTGCAATGATAATACACGTACAACACCTAAATGGATATTTATAATAAATACATTCTGTGTGTTTCTGTAATAAGTAGAACTGGTAATGCCAACACTGTACCTACGCCACTATGTGCAGCTTCTGTGTATACGTGTGAGTTGTTATTACAGCCCCTTGTAATTTCTGTTCACTAAATATAGGCATCTATAGTTAAATTCAGTATTTTCTGTTTCGTTAGTCAAATGAAAGACCAAGTGCGATGAACTTTTCCTTCTCTATGTGATGTATATCATTACTAATATCATTGTACATTTTTAAATGTAAATACTCACATCCTGCTGCTACACTTTCATTATTACATATTGATTTAACTTTAACACTCAATCGCTTATCAATTACCTTCATTATATTGTTCTCGTACTATTTAGATATGTAGCTCACTTCATTGCATACACCTGGAATTGTAAACTACTACGGACTGATAAATATAACAGACATATAATATCATTCTGTATATATACAAAGAGTAGTAGTAGTTCTGAAACTAAATTGTTGGCCTGTAAATGACCATGGCAGATGTAACGATGTAAGTGCTACTAATTAACACATATGATTTAATTGAGTCATATCCCTAGCCTTGACTTTAAGATGAAGAAAAATTGTTGGAGTTAAAGGTTAAAATAGAAGCAGAAAATGTTACGAGAGAGTACCTCTTACTACACAAGCAGAGAATAGACGTCTATAGAAGACTGCACTACTGTGGCACTGCCTGCATCGCTATCGCTGTACGATGGCTGTGCGATGATGGCCATACCATCACACAAAAATATTTACTTGTGTATATAAAGTTGTTGTACACATAACATCAACTGAACTGTTCAAGTAGTAACAGAACAGGAGTAGTGGTAAATAACTCGACTACTACTCTGCTCTCCTGCTACGTATTTCTAGTAGTACGTCCAATCATCTAAACCATAAATTCCTATACAGGAGTCTCTCTATACATACAGGTTCTATACACATAGCCCTACATAAACTTTTATAAGTAATGTCAAATACATTGACAAATATTTCAGAAGAGTATAATAGTATTTATACGTGTGCCTGTGTATAGGTACGTATATAAAGGCATGATTGAAGTGATGCAGGGTGCTATAACACTACAGACGGGTTATAGCTTATAGACCTTACGATGTAAGCGTATGATACACATTATGACATTTGAGTGTTGGACAAAGGATGTTATTGTTGCTCCACTTGTCAAAACGTAATGCAAGTGTCCGTGTGTAGTATTTAGATTTGGCTGGCTAAAATGAAGTGAGCAAGTTCATGTATGGAATTAAAGGAGATTTGAGCAGATGTGAATTGTAATAAATAGTTATGGTGGTGGTGTGTGGCTTTGGCTACGGAGAAGGAGATTACATTAAAAGTCCGCAATTTCATATGGGTATATAGAAAAGCGAAAGTATCCAAACTCTGCTGAAGTCGAGTTAATCGACTGGAGAGCAGATGCATTGATTTAGGTGTTGCTAAAGGGATTTAAACAGCAGAGAAGTTGCAGCACACACAAGGCTTACAAGTGCTGAGAGAAGTACACAGTGCAGGAGTAAGGAGAAGGAGTAAAGGAGCCAGCCAGAAGAATGAAGGAACACACAGTACTGTACTTTGTGTGTAGAGGTTTGTGTTAGTTCTTGTGCTGTGCAGAGTTGTGTGAGTTGCTGTTGGTTGGAGTAGCCAGAGAGCCGTAATGGAAAGCTGAAAGTTCTTTACATGGATTGTAGAGCCAAGGCACAGAGAAGAGCGAGCAGTACACAATAGAATGTAATATACAAGTCAAGTCAAGACAAACACAAGACAAGAGGAAAATAGTTAAAAAATTTCGTATCATCCATATCGCCTTAGCTGTTCTCTATTCACTTCTGTAGGTTGTTCTGTTGTTAGTGCGACGGTCCATCCCCCTTCCTCCTCACTTCGTTTACCTCACAATCAGTCGAGTTGCAGCAACCCAAAGGATAGCATAGGACATTTGTATCTCTATTCCACATAGCCTTCAAGCCTCTCTATGTTGAAGGACTTGCAAAACGACTTTTACACTTGAAGGTATTTAATTCCATAAATACTGTAAATATCCACACACAGCCAACTCCAACTCAATTCAAAGGTACGTTACCAAAACAATTCTTTTTCACTCACATTTTACCCAGTACCCACTCATCCCCCCACAGACTTCCAATTCTAAATCCAAATTCAGCAGCTCCGAAATATTATTTCCAACAAACTTCTTCCAAATAAACATCCAAAGCTCAATAGCTCTGCTGTTGCACTAAATAACCAGAATCCACTTCTACTACATTCAGTTACACTTTATATTGCCACTTGCCATCTTATAAGTTCCATATAAGTTTATAACGTGCAAGTTATAGTGCTATAGTGCATACACACTCACACACATGCTTATTTATTTACTTACTTATAGCTATGAGCTGCTATGGGAGTAGTAGTGGTTGTGTCTTGTGTGTTATTATGTATATACCTTATATTTATATTATATTTATATCATATTTCCATTCTTATATTACTTATATGCATATAACATAACACAGTCATACTGTTTAGGTTCTGTATGCTATGTGCATACATGTTGTGCTTTTTACAGAGAGGATAGAACATAAAGAAAGGCTTTAGGAGTGTATGGAAATATTTGTTGTTATCTGCAAGAGAATTTGTAAGGTTAATCTAGTTTGTTTGTGGCATGGCAGTTTCCCTTCCAATTTAATTACATTATTAAATATCCGTGTAGATTGGCTACACGATGAGGAGATAGAATTCATTGCTAATCAAATCCGATCGATTAGGCTTAAGTATTTAAGCGATGGAATATTGCGTAAAAGTGATGTGGTTAAATAGTTTGTCGTAATGAAGTGAGGCTGTGGCTTGTGCTCTGGAGCAGGGCAGAAAAATAAATAGATTTCCTGTCTGTCATCGCACCGCGTACATTCTGACCTTAATATTTTGTCAATATGAAATTAGTTGAGGTCGATTTGTCATTTCTGGCCTGAATTTGCGAAGTAGTGATGAATACAGCCACTTATACATGAATAATATAATATTAGCAACCATTGTATCATTTACACGCATTTATTATTCATTATATTGATCCTGTGGATTTCATTGTTTCAAGTCAGTACAAGGGGTACGAGCAGGAGAGCTCGCCATCGCGACCATCTGTCATTAGAGAACGTACACTTTTGCCCAGGCCACATCACTGTCGAATACTGCGTAGAATTTTATTTAAATGACTCAAGAAAAATTCATCGCTCTCGGGTCTACGTAGTATATTTAGTATTCATTTCGTCCATTTCTGCTCCTTCACTGTCTATACTCCTTATACCTCCCTACTCCTTATATATTATATACCTATGTACCTATCACTTACATGAACATGTTCAAATGACACGAACGAACATAAAGCCATTACCTACCTATACAACTCAAATGCAGCATAATGGTACACACATAGAGACACAGAGATATAGCATTATTATGGGACATACTTTTACTACTAATATTTGGTGAGTGTTTTTAAAGGGAAATTGTATGTGAGTGAGTGGAGAGACTAGTGCAAAGAATTTGTGGAAATAATGTCTGAGTAAAAAGCGACAAAACGGTAAGAGACAGGAGGAGGACGGTGTGAGCTGCGTTATATAGGAATAGCGTAATAAATGTAATAGGAATATGCAGAAGGGAGTTGACTGTATTAAGGAGATTAGAGATTCCGTCCTTAAGTTAACTTAAACAAACAAAAATTATCAGGGCATTTGGGAGAAAAAAAAGAGAGAGAGATGTGGAAATAGGAGTGTATTTTTGTGCTACAATGTCTTCCTTTTACTATCTGTAGTAAAGCTGTACGAGCTCCACATCACCTCTTTAACTTTTACACACGCAGTCCATGCAGAATGTATAGAAGTTGAAGCTGTGGTAAGTAACACACGATCAGACAATGTATCAGAACAAGACCCCGACCCAGTATCAACTTCATATAAAGTAAGCGCTAGGCACTGCGTAGGTACTGCCACAACCATTACTACCACCACCACTACTGCACTGCTCCTCTATCCCCATCTAATACACATCTAATACATATCTAATGCATATACATGCCTAATGCATATATACATATACACAGCCAATGTAGAATATAGCCATATACATTACACAGATATACTGCCAATACTTTTATATCTGCATCAGAGTGAGTGGGGCTAGTGCTGTGTGCTCCTACGTCTATTATTCCATTACTCTGCTCCTTCTCCAACACTTACAGATATTACGACTAGCGCTATACGAAACACGACTATATCGCTCTCAAGCGTAAAACTCATATCCACACAACATCCAGCATCCACTTAATCGTCTCACTCACTCACTTCTCTAATATCATATCAACTTATACCAATATACATAAATATACATTCCTTATACATTCCTTATACATACAGATATACTACACTTTATATCATTTATATAATTTATACTGTATAAATTATATATTTATACAGTGTAATTTATATAAGCGTATGTTTGTGTATATTTGCGTGTGTTGATATGAATGTTGATACTTTCATAGACAGAGAAGTGAATATTTTTGAGTGTAGGATCAGCTCATAGTTTTATAGCTGTGTTGTAAATGTAAAGTCAAAGGATTGACTTTAGAAGTGCTGACAATGCATGTACAGGACGTAATGCAATGCATAACTGAAGGAAAATGGTAAATGTTGGACTAGGAGCAGGAGCGCAGAGAGGTAGATTGGTTTGTTGCTGATAGACCCCTCTGCTCTGTTTATCGAATCCCAGTCACATCACGTCTAATTATGCTGCACATTCAGTCCACTTCGCATACTCCTATGTATGTACATATTATTTATATTATCAAATGGATCCGTACGTTCTTTCTTCCTTCCTACACACTCACACTGCAAACAACAAATACTTTAATTTACTTAACTGCAACAACCATAGTCCAAATCCAACTCCAATAAACGAATCGCTCAGGGCTCATTGCGATCGCGATGGCAGAATAATTAAATGGAACAAATTAAATGTTTCAATCACTACACACTTTAGTCGCTTCAACTTTCTGCATGCAAAACACTTTAGATAATTTTTACTCATTTAGCATTCATGCATACGTAAATGATGCAGGCTTAAAAAACTCTGCAAATCATGTTTATCCATACGATGCTTAATACTGCCGAGGTTATAATCAACTTTTATCTAGGTTGACTTCATGACTTCTAGTCTTGCAATTTTATTAGGCACTTGCTACATCCAAATACGTACAACAAATCACATAGGTGACTTGCTTAGCTCTTAGCTTACGTTATACTATTTATTAATGCACACTTCATAATGTATTACGTGTTTTGCTAAGTACAAATGAAAAATTGCAATACAAATATATTAATTACTTATTATAATACACACACAATGACACTTGCTACTTAAAATTAACTGTAAACGCACACACATTCTGTGAGAGCATTAAACAATGAATTATAGTAAGAGAAGTTGTTATAAAGAAAGAGCAAGCTGTAAAGAGTGAAGGATTGATTATGCCAGAAGTGGAAGAAGTTTAAGAGAATGAAATATGACTACATGGTTGATTTTATTTGATTACAGACACATGCCTGCAGTTGGAGACTGGATTCTTAAAGTTGCCTTTCCAAATGTGGTAGGATATTGACAAGAGCCTTGAAAATGATGAAAATGCTGCAGCAATAATTAAACTGGGTTAAATAGACTCTTTTGACTCTGCTGCTATTTCTGCTATTCCGTACAGCTCATTGCCACCACCACAGTCTGCCTTAAAGCTTCGCAATCAATCCAAACAAATCAACAACGACGAATAAACCTTTCTTTCTTACTCCGCAATCATCATCTACAAACCACACTTAGAACTGTTATTATTATTTAGTTTAGTAAATGTTATTTTTAGCTTAAATTATTTCGCCACAAGAAATTCTACCAGTTCATACAACGCCTGCTGTACACAGAAACAAAAATTTCCTGTTTAGTTTGGAAAAACTGGTCTTTTTGTTTGATATTTATTAGAAAAGTGAATAGACGGAAGAAGTAAAGACTCCCTTCACTAAACCCAACACTAAAGTAGCCTTAGCCTTAAGCCTTATAGCTCAATCCAAAGACAACAAGTGATCAAGTGACTAAACAAGATTTGCCTGAACTTCCACCCTCGCTCACATTCTTTCTCCAGTTACAAAAGTTACAATTACAATTAGGAACTTCTCATGTAAGCTACTTACTCCATATAAAGTACACATACACTTCCAGGACACTTTTAGAGAGAGACACACAACTTGCAATTCCACTTCATCGGAAATAGAAAGCCATAAACATTTACGCGGAACATGTCGTCAAATGGAGTTTCTCCATTTTTCGGTGGACTTTATTCAGGAAATCATCGACGACCCTCGATGTTCACGGCCAAGTACAGATTACGGGAAGAACGCAAAAAAGTTAGAACCCTTTTAACTATTAACCTTAACTATACACAACTATTCTAATCATCACCGTGAACATTAACAAGGGAAATAAAGGAGTACCGTACAAAGTATGCATAAAGTAGTTCTATACTATTCTTTCAGGCATAATACAATATTCTTTACTTATACTAAAAGCGTGTGTAGATTTTACACAGTCTCTCGCTTAGAGTTAAGTACAAAGTTGCCCGTACAGAGAGTACTCCTCTATTTGCGTTTGATTGCAGTCATTTATTAGTTATTGCTCATTAAAGAATGATGCGACATAAAAAGTAGACTCGCTCATGATGAGGCAGTTAAATTTTGGCCGAGAGTAAAAATGTAACTTAATTTTTGCTCGAAGGTGATGAAGATGTCATTGGCGAAGATCAAGCGGATCGAAGACCCCGAGAGTTTTCTTCGTCGCTCCGTTCTGATCAACAACACGATGAAGCAACTACAAAACGACGTTCACGAAGAGAAAATGATGCGACACGGGATTGGCTACAATCAACGTCTCTCCCATTGTCTTCCTTACCGCAAAAGCTTTGTGTACTCCCGTCTCAACCAAATGCATTTATCTTTGGCGGACGAGTTGGACTCTCCGAGTGACATGGACACTTCCGTCTCCCCCCAATCCAAATCCTGCACTTTTAAAAGCATGATGCTCGGCACAGGAAACCTGAGTCGCCAATTATCCGAAGATTCTAAAGACAGTTGTGATCTGCAAGCCATTTTCAGTAGCAAAACCTACGCCCCACCACCCACACCCCTTCTCATGTCCACCACAGCCACTTCCTTCACATCCACCAACACCACCACCATCAACAACAATCTCATCGATGACAATGATTCTTCCACCACTTCTTCAGGAGTGTTCACCACCACCAGCACCTTTCCGTTGTCAACCTCTTCGTCGTCAACGTCTTCTTCCATTTTATCTTTGTCCTGTGACAGCTCCCTGTCGTCTCCGGCAGCCAAGAAAGCTCGGACATTTCTATTCGATGATTCGGATGACGACGTCTCGTCAGCCTTAGACGTTGCTGTGAATGCGACTGCTGAGGTTGTCGTGGGAGGGGGCGATAAAGAATCGATTGACTGGCCCACTTCTGCCACTTCCTTCATTCAGTGCAGCTTAACATCAACTCTGCCTTTTTATTCCTCTTCTTCTTCTTCTTCTTCTGCAGCTCATACTTCTCCCACGTCCTCGAGTGTGTTGTTAGCCTCTTCTTCCACCTCACCTATGAATTCCTGTACGATATCCACCGCTACTGCTGCTCCTGCAGCCACCACCAACAACTCCACCACCACAACAACGATCAACGTCAGTTGCCTAATGAGCCAGTCGAGGCTGCCTCCTCTTCTTCACGACGCTAATAATGCAGTTGTTGTGTTAGGTGAAGCTGCCATGGAGGAAGATTGCACCAATGCGATCTTCGGCAGCATCAGTGATGTTTCTTCAGTGACTAATCATTCTCTCGGTGTTCTCAATGTGGACGATGAGACAATTAGTTCCAGTGCCAGTGATGACTTTTCTCTTATCGACTTATCTACGGTATCTACAGTTTCCACATCCGCCGATATCATCGCTTCATCTTCTTCCGTGGATGCAGCGGCAGTCGTCTCCGCCCCACCGTCATCACCCGTTCTTTCAGCATCTCTGGCTGCCAACACTTCTTCGTGCAGCAACAGTCCTAATAGTAATATTATCAACAGTAACAGTTTTACGTACAATCCATCTTCGTCGTGCATTACGAGTGCTTCGATGCCCATGTCTTATTCATCAGTGGAAAATAATGCGTTGGGCACTTTGGGAGGAGATGATGATGATGACATTAACTTCTCATCATCAGAAACAAAAGAAAACACTTGCACACTTCCTGTGACGTTGTCTGGGACGAATTGTGGAGATGGCGGGGACTCGTTCAACAATCCCATTACGAATATTTCCTCGTTAGATAACAACGGTAGAACTCAGCAACCTTGCGCTAACAGCGACAGTCATAATTGTTCTCAAGTTACGAGTAATCCTTCTTCAATCACTTCCAACAACAACAACAACACCTCTTCAACATCCTCAGAGTCTTCGGACAACAAACAAAAGTTTTCCTGTGGACATTCGTCGGTTTTCGGCGAGTTACAGTCTGTCGTTTTTCATAGTCTGATTGCTTCTCTCGAGTCGTAAGTACGAACTGTATAAATAATTCTATGCATACCTAAACAAGAATCATTACATGAATTACATATACATTAAGGACTCCTTTACAATACATGCCTATAATCATATTATAAGCTACAGAAACACACACACTACATAACTTACACTAAGCAATTTGTATTGTAACCATAAAGCCTTTTCTTGTCTTGTCTGATGTTTAAATACGATGAGAATAATGTGCTTATCATATTCAGCGTGCAACGCAACTCGTTATTAGTTAAGGTAAATAAATTACGTAGAGTAGGGTGATATAAATATAAAACGCACTTGGTAGGATCGTTCTCGTTGAAGTAGACGTACCCCTGCCCCAGATGAACTAATACATAGCTAGTACTGATATTTATAAGAATAAACGATAATCGCATTACTTGATTGTACGTCTATGCAACTACTTTAAGTGATAATTTGTAAGCAAATTCTGCATATTACAATACTACCAAGCGTTAAAATACAAAAATACTGTTAAGTTATCTATGTATTTTTATATGTATAGTCTGCATTGTTCATAAGGCTGTGTACAGAATACTACATGGTCACTTTTAAAAATGCAACGTGTAAAAACTTTCGAATCGATGATTATCAAACTATACACATGCAAATAAGTAAATCAATCGTTAATAAAATGATATAGAAAATTTTAAAGTTGCTTTTATTTTCGAACCGCATGTAAGTAGTATAACAATAATTACATTCATTTGTGAGGACCGCATTTCGGGAATTGAATATTCATATAAATAACAAACATTTTAACATTTATATCAAGTAACTCTACTTTGTACAAGTCATAATAATATAGTTTCTTCCTCTGTAGTGATCCAGGCACTATATAAATCTTCATACGAATTTCTATTTTCTTTACAATATAAATATCTCAGCAACAACACCGATTCGTTGCTGATTCCAATACAACTCATCCATTCACATCAATCACTTACTTATTCTCTTAGTATTACGAGTAGTACTCTACAAATTACAAATGGAAATTGTGCGAATAAAAATACACTGGTAAAATTCCCATAATATTATGTCGCTACGTCTCAGTTAAAAATGAAAACTTATCTGATTTTATAGTACATTAGAAATACTGAGCTTTGGCCATCTTCAAGTGCACTGCATTTAATTTTACTGTGTTGTGTTTGGATTTGAGAATTACATTGTGCTGAACAAGGTAAACACACAACATAAAACAAGCTGTATTTTCATTGGATCGCTACTGTAGCAGAGAATCGTCGTAATGATACCTACATCTTTTTATTGTCTTCACTTGAGTTATTAAGTTTTTATCGACCCTAGTAGTTTTTTCACTTCTTCAACGATAAATTATACAGTTAGTTACAAAAGACCAACACAGAAATGAACAAGGTTCAGTTTGAGTAACATATACCACCGTTTATCGACTATGTAATACAATTGAGTTAGAATAACGATCCATTCTTCAAGTTAATTTCGCACTGTATTTCATAATATAAAAATTAGCCACAATACACAATTAAAAATTAATGTTGCAATTATTTTTGTCGTAGCAAACGTAAACCAATACACATTCAAGTTCAATGACTCAAATAAAATTGTAAGTAACAAACTAATGTTTAGGACAATCTCTTATCAGACTTCAATAAGTTTCAGTTATTATAAATTGTACGTTTAAGGATAATAATTTTGACTCACAAACGAGTTGTGTATGTTTATACTTTACACTAAAACTGATACATCTTCTTTGCATTACTTGAACAAAGTCTGAGAAATTAGTCGCATCATAGCTCGATTCCCAAATCCGCTACAACACCGGACTCGGCGATCGGTACGTATTTGTCTTCGATTTTCAGTAGCAGAATAGTCTTATCTGTGATTGAACGGCATTTTGGGTCACGGTGAGACGGAACCCACTTATGAACAACCTAAATAGATTGTAACAACTTGTTTATATCAATATCAACCTATACACAATTCCTTACTTCCGAACCACCCCGACAGCCACACGACCAACCGAACAACCTCACTCACAGTATTTCTCTGTACCTGCACTGCAAAAGCATAAGCTACTTACAGTACACTCAACATCCATTACTGACAAATACTGAGATAGTATGTCACAGCAGATGCATGTGAGTGAACACAGAATATACTGTCACAATGATTCATCGTCTTATACTCCTTGTCACATTTACCAATTTACTTCCTAAAGTTTACTGTCTCCGAATTCAGACCAGTTTCTCAATAAAGGAAAAATAAAATTTGAAAAGCAAAACTTACGAGTCCTTCCATTCCATCCTCCGGAACCCAGTTCTGCCAATAAGAACGGCCGCCACGGGTTCTCATGGATTCATCAGGCCACACAACGTCAATTCTTCTACCCAAGTTTAGTGCGTCGTACACTTGGTTCGCATCAACAATTTTTGCACGTTGCAAACTAACTGATTTTTCTCTATCCCGGCTTTGTTCGCGTCCGTCTCTATCACTTCTGTCTTTGTCTCTGGCGTTCCCATTAGTATCTGTTAGGAACCCTGTGGGTCAAAAATAAAATATTATTAGCTGCTCCAACATAATAACATCTGTATTACCAATCATCACAAAGCACAACATAAATAATACATGGCCATGTTTGCACAAGTCGATTCGGTCGACGCAGAAACATGAACAGAATGAGTATACCTGCTAAACTCGCCAATGTGGATGAAGATGGTTTCCCGAATGAACCAGAGACATTTGATGCAACGCTTCCACGATTAAAATTTCCACGATTTAACGAACCTCGGCCTACACTGCTACCTCCAATTTGACTACCATCCAGTGATTGACTTCCGGATAGGTTCAAACCGCTGGAAACGGCAGCTTCAGAACAAAAACACACAATGTAAAAAAAATCCACACGCTTAAATAGAAAGCACATCTTAAACAACAAGTAATGCACAACACAACACAAACTACGACATTAAAACGACCTTGACAGGAGAAAAAATATTTTCTTACGAGGTAGAACTGCAGTAGCCGACATTGCATAAACACCTTCATGTCCATACGCAGTGTCATCATGAGGTACAGCAGATCCACTGGAACAGCCTTCACCGCATCTACGACGAATATGTCGCCACAGGGCAATCACCGAGTCTTTCAATTTTGACAGACTAATTGGTCCACCAACAAGTGAGCAAAGTTGTGGGTGTGTGTCCGCATACGAGGTAGTCAGAGGAGACACATAAATTGGATATCCGATAGGTTGATCACAGGATGAGTTAATAATGTTGCGCAATGCCTGTAAGGATTATTAACATTAATCTGTGCATTAATTTCGTCATTGAACGCATTAGCCTTAACCTTAATATACTTCAATAACTAACATTCTTCTTCCCCTTTAAATTGCACTGTGCTCAGTTATGCAAAAACAAACTCCACGCAGCACATTTTCAAGTTAGATACAAACAAAGTTAAAGAAAAGAAATGTGTCTCATGATAAAGTACCTGCTTTGCATTCTGAATGCTTCCACGTTCCGGGTCACGATTTCGTAAGTACACCAATTCTTGTTGTTGACCAGCCCAAAGACCACGAACACATTCTCGATTTAATTTTATCACTCTGAAACTCAAATGGCGCTTATTGAGCATGATAATCTTATATTCGTCCGACCCTTCGTCTAAAACATGCCTAAAGGGGAAAAAACATAAAATTGCAATTATTGAATTCTACTGTTAAAATTAATACAGATGAAGCTGCAAAAGTTATATTATGGTGTTCCGGGTTGACCATTTACCAATTTATTATTACTACCCAGTACCCAAACATTACTTCCTCCTCCTACTTTATTAGTATTATCATATTTGGGTAATTTGTCCTTTAACATGGCATACTACTTGGAATAAAACATTTGAAATAGGTTAGTTTTGTAAGTGAAGATGATGGGATTAAATTAGTTTTGGCTGAATCAGCTCTGTGTCATAGTGGGACAATCAAATAGTGAATCTCAATATCAAAAAGCTTTCATAAAAGGGAAAAAAGACATGAAAACGTGGCGTTCAAGGATGAGCATTATCAGAACTCAAAGCTTGTCTCGTTCAACTCTTTCGGTTCTAGTAGATTTAGCTGTTGAAGCTGCTAGAAAACTTTTAGCTTCTGTTCGCAGCTGAAACTTCAAAGTGTTTCTCCATCGCTTTCATCTACTATCCATAAAGAACAAAATACCTATTTCATCCATTTATAATAAGCCACTCACACTTTCCCACTCGAATTTACCGTTTCAGACTTAACTCCCTAAAAGTTCTTAGAGAATCAAGCAAAGTTGCGGTCTTTACGCTGAGTCGACTCATGTAAAGAAAGTTTATCACGAAGAAAGAAGGAAACGACAGAAGCAAAAGCAAAGACCAAACAGCTCTGCTCTGACTTTACTTACTTTCCTCCCCACTCTACTACTTGTTCTTGTATATCGACCGGAACAGCCTTCTGAATAATACATTCAAATATCTCTATCTGCACCTTCAAGGAATTCGCGTACAAACTTAGCCATGCATGTAAGGTCTCTGCTTTGTAACCAACTAACATTTACAACTTTCAACTCCATTATTATTTATCATAGGTCACTTACAGCCTTAACATATTTTTGCAATGTCTCCATAACCCTACCTTACCACTTATACAAACCATGCTTAAAATTCAGATTTGGACGGATAAGAGCAGAAGTTATTGGAAAGAGTTTTACCTGAGAGCTAACAAAGCGGGAGTTCCAGCCAAAACAGCACTGCGCCAAGCCGGATCTCCTTCATGTGAAATTACTAAATGCTGATCATGGCAACTAATAGCGTCGAACAAAGCAGCGTGGTCATCGTATTCATCAGGGCACATAAAATGATCCTGGAAAATAAAAAGTGTAAGTATTTATACAAGGTCGCTCACAAAGGAAACTTCTTTAACTCACATACTTAATTAAATGCACACATGTAGTATTCTCTATCTTCAACCGAACTCCGTTAAATGAAATGGATAGCGACGTTACCTGATGCAACTTTAAGGACATCCTAACAGCTGCAGAAACAACTTTTCTAAGTAAATCCATATCACTAAACACCCACTCGTCTCGCTGCGATGTTATACGGAAATCTCCTTTGAATAGAGCGTGTAGACCATATAAGAAGAACTCCACACTAAATTAAACATACAAATAAAACCTTCCATTAGCGAAACTTGATACAGAGTTGAGAGTTCCATTCAATATTGCACATGGGCAATGTGCAATATTGAATGGAACTCACATACCATCATTTTGTTAATAATAAGAAAGGACACATATTATGCCCATATTTTTAAGTGGTAACCTTTACATTTACAATTAAAACATCCAAATACACATAACTGTTACGTGGAAATAACGACTTGAACAAAGAAGTTACCTGGCGAGAGAGTTGCTGTGTGAAGCGACGCCGAGAGCTCGTCTTGCCAAAATACTCAAAGCAAAACATAGAGAGACTAGAGTAGAATCTTTCCCGGATTCAATTTCGGTTGTCTGTAAAAAGTGAAGTAGAAATTTTATTATCCGTAACAAATACATAAAGGGCAACAATTCTTATTAACAGATAGTCATTATTAAATGGTTATTGCTCTTGTCTTCCATTAGATAGACATAGCAGAGAACACAGAGATATCTGATATCATCCTACTCATCATCAGTAATTGTCTTTAATGAACAATAACAGTGGGCTACTCTACCGAATCGGTAATCGATATTATCTCCAGGCAAATGGTAATGGAAACCATAGCATGTGGATGCGAAAGCGATGAAATGTCTTACGAACTGCATATTGACATTAATAGGTGTCTCAGATTATTTATTTACGACTTTCACTTTCTAAGGAGCTTTCTAAGCTCTAGCAACTTTTATTCCACTTACTACACCCCGTCTCGTGTGTCATGTCCTAGATTCTCCAGCACAATTGCAATAGAATAATTCACTAGCAGTGACCTAAAAATAAAACTTTCTGTTCATACACCAGCTCGATAATCATTTTGCAGCCTACATACTTTGTTGTTATACAAACTTCTACATTGCACTATTTTATTACCAACTCAAAACTCAGTTTCGCAATAAAGACACAGTAGAAATAAAACAACGATTATTTTTAGCATTATAGTAGGTACTTAGTACTTATACATTATTGTTAACTAAACTACCTGAAACTACTTACTGTATCTTGCGTTGAACTCAATTCTCAACTCAATACTTGCCAATTTTATGACAAAATGACCACCCTATTCACCCTATCCTAATTAATATTCAATATTAGTAGTAAATACAGCTTATAATTGTCTGACTAATGACAAAATCCTACTTGAAATAATGTCTTCATTTCCAATCTATTAGACTAGGCCCTTTATGTATTTAGTAATTGTAAGTGTACACTAATAAAAATGAAAGTAAAAAATAATGATGATTGTGTACGAACCACTTCTTTCTTTGAATTGCAATACTGTATCCAACTCAAATAAATATTGCAGAAACTGGCTCTTGTGATGCCTGAAGCGTTATAGTCATAGTCTTCGTCAATATTAACACTGAACACAGGATCCAAATCTGCATACTGCTTGTCCAAAGTACTTTTCAATCCTCCAACGATGGATTCTGACTGTAACCATTTTTCCAGTTTCTCTGCCTTCACGGTGTAATATATGATGCTCTATTTGTCACAAAAATGAAGTACCAGTGAATAATCATAGTAATCAATGAAAAAATTCCATGTTTATAGCAAATTGCTTAAAACTATACATACGATATAATGTGTCATAGACAAAATGCCATTTTGCAAAGTTTCATCTGTAGCACTAGTATTATTACCTTGACATAGTAGGTGATCAATATTTTTCTGAGCTCAAATACTTGCAGCATGGAAACGGCACTGTTGTCTGAAATGCTGTAACCTTCAAGAACATATTTAGAAACCGTTACTTCCCAAGCTAACCATCTCTGACTGAATGCTGCATTGACACTCAGCATGTGTGGTAGATGTCCTGGCTCAAAGCAGCATATTCCTGAAAAAACATGACATTTTCATTAAAAATGTATCACTGCATGCAATTTACAGAACAGTAACTGCAACAACAAAAATAACTGAACTCCTAAGCGTGTATGATTTAACAAGATTTAGACACAGTCTATAACCAATATAGAATTTCACAAATGTTTGACATCAAATGTCAATTCAAATATTTTGTAATTGTAAAAAAGTTACCTTCGTCTTCTTCAACTCCTTCAGAAATGGCTTCAACTTCCCTCTGCTGACAATACGTTCCACGAAACTCGAGTCCTCGCATCTGAAAAGTAACAAGTCCGTTGCCGACCTCGATGATGTGTACAAGACAGTTCAAGTAGTCCGAAGCAAGAACAAAACAATCTCCTTGAGACACCAGTCCCCATCGACCTAAAAATATATCATAATAGTATTAGCATATTAGAATCTAAACTGTCATTTAGATTCAAAATTAAAATTAAATAATATAATGCGTTAATACTTTTTAAGAGAATGTTTTTCAGGAAAGAACGAATCTCTTACCTAACGATAAGTCTCCGCAGAGTGAATCTTGTAAAGATCGAGTAAGATGTTCATAGAAAATGGAATTTAGATTATTGTCATCTGCGCCGGGATTCTTTTCCAGGTGAGAGGAAAGTCTTGTGTTGGAATGGTCAACTCGCTTGGTATTGTAATCTCTCTCCCAAAACTTGATTGGACGGACATAAGATGTTATAAATATTGCACTTCCCAGAAACGGGTTCAAAGGAGCGGAAAGGATCGAAGACACTACAGCTTGAAGAAACAGCATTGCAGAATGAGGTACACTAAAAGGTTGAGCGAAGGCATGGAACGCTGAACCCCAAGTAATTTGCCACGGAGCGATATATGTAATTACAAACTGAAGTTTGAGCCACAATTCGTACACTTTGTGAAATGCGATGCTCATGAAAAAGAAATCAATCAAAAAAGCTTCTGAATAAATGTCCCAATCGAATTTAAAAAATAACACAGTAAAAAATAATATCAGGTAATGTTTTCCAGGGTCTGAGAAACTGCTTCTAAGAGCTTTGACACCCGTCGTCACAATAAGTAAACTACCAAGACCAATCTTTTTGGAGCTCACGATTTCTGCAGACTCCTCAGTTAAGGCACTAATGAATAGGAGAGGATAAACAATGTTCTTTTCGAAGAAACTTAAAAACACGAATATCTTTTCAAACCACATAAGTCTTGCTGCATCACGGACTTCATATTGTTTGTATTCCCCCGGTGGTAATATGGGATGTGAAATTAACAAACAAGGCAACTGTTTTCTGAATTGTGGAATAACGTAATGAAGGAGAAATCCAAGTGATATCGCCAAGATGTAGAGAACGGGAGTCAGACCAGGCTGCAGTGCAGTGAACACTGTGCTACTGTGAAGACCAAAACTCACCAATCCAATTACAGCACAAATAATCGCATCAGACTTTAATCTCGCGTTCACGGTATCCCTTAATTTCTTGGGTAAAGGATCTCCTTGCTCTTCCGCCTCTTTTGTTTTCACGGTGTTCGCAGTTTCTCCAAAGCAATCTTCGTCCGGACAAAACTGTT
Organism: Pogonognathellus flavescens; assembly: GCA_019776165.1. Classification (NCBI taxonomy): domain Eukaryota; kingdom Metazoa; phylum Arthropoda; class Collembola; order Entomobryomorpha; family Tomoceridae; genus Pogonognathellus; species Pogonognathellus flavescens. The sequence goes on from JABASD010002552.1 coordinate 19,494, forward strand.
CTTTCAAAACACTCCACATAACACTGGGGTCTGAGGCACAGCGACTTAAATGATACGTGGTGGCAACCAAGAGACCAACGAATATTGAGAACAACACATGCTGAGTGGATTGACTTTCACTTAGAGCCCCGTACACAAATCCGTAGAGAAGTCCGACGGCACCCAAACTCTTGGCAAGACAAGTGATAGCAGCAAACAAACTGGCAGTGGCATTTCCTCCGAAGCCGTGCATATCAATTTGTTCCACAATATACATTAAAAACGTATTGAACTGAGGGAAAAGTCCTACACTGAATAAGAATGGAAAAAACAAAAGGAGTGTAAGGATTATGTCCCGCAACGCCAGTAAAAACGCCTTGTTTGTCAAATCGAATTTATATATTACGGGTCCACGGTCGTAGCAACCGTTGGCGATACACGTCTCAAGAATATAAACTAAGCCACCACAAATGCAAAAATAAATTGGCCTACTAAACGCTACCATACGGTTGAAGCCGTGAGTTGGCGACGCTGCATCCGGCTGTACACTTTTCAACAAAGAGAACTGACAACTTGCCATTACAACACACAACAGAACCATAGTCAAGTCCTGGTAATATTCCCGATGTAACATGAAGGCTCCCAAAAGAGCAACTCCAACTGCTAATAATACAGCCAAAGTATTTTCACAAAATGTTCTGTTGCGGTCAAACAGGGCCATTAATTTGAGACGGTCAAACCAAACGTTTACATGGAACTGGGAGAAAAAAGGAAATAACTTCATGGGATAATAAAATCTCAGCAGTTTCTTGGCTCGTGCTTTTGCCGTTGAGCCTTCAGATGTCTCCTGAGGATGAGGAGCTATCGGATCTCCGTCGCCACCTCCATCTCGCCCTAAAGCCAATAAAATTTCAATTCCTGGACGTTGATTGGCTTGTCCCATATTTTGATGATAAGTACCGGAAGGAAGACGTCTTCTTTCAAGCAGCGACTCAGTCAGAACCTGAAGAACATCTCTTCTGTTTCGTTGCCACGTTCGTTGCATGGATGTGTAGGTGGGAAGAGGAAGTCTGCTGCTAATTGCATGTGCGGAGGCTGAAGCAGAAGGATTGCTGAACTCGGGAGTAATCGTCACGAGTGACGGCATTGACGGTATAGGACTAGGCTCTCCACTTGCGCTTCCTGCTTGACTCTGATTATGACTATGATTTCGTTGGCTGCGACGACTGTTGTGATGATGGGGGTTCCTTCGGTAAGCTGCATATAGTTTGTTTGTACTAGGATCCACAGCTAATTCCGTTGAGCTACCACTTGACCAAGATTCAGAACTGGATGGAGTCTTCATACTATTTATTGTGCTTTGCATGTTAATACTAATGTCTTGTTGCACAGCACTCGAGGATCTACTCATGTTTTGAGTCGTATTGGCACTGCTCGTGCTCTGCCGCGGTTCGTTGTTGCTGGAGAAAGACATGCTATCGAAAGACGGTCCTTGAGGTTCCATTCGGGACAACATTGCAGATATTAGCTGTGTATTAGGAACGGTAGGTACTGGTAAGGGCAGCATTTGATTCGCGGTCCCAGACCCCTTCTCTGTAAATGTGTACGAATTCCAATTGCCACGCTCATCTTGAAAGTAATGCACAGCACCTTCCGAAGTGTCGTCGTGAGAATTTGCAACATGAGTTCCCGGTCCTAATGTGCTTGGAAGACTATTTAATGGTGAGCCGTACGGAGTTTCTCTTCTCCTTTCTAAGGATCTTCTGCTATGAGCTAATCGTCTAAGTCTTCTGTGTCTAGCCAAACAAAAATGCATTTAATCATTTTCCACTTACATAACAGACATCACAGACATAACAGTATTGGAATCGTGTATGCAATTTAAAGAATAAGAAATGTACCTGTTTACAGTACTCGTACTATTGTCAATATCGCAGTGAACCGGTTCATCCCGTGGCCGAAAAACTCCTTGAATGTTACTTCGAGTATTTCTTTCGCTACCGGAAAAACTGTTTGAGAAAGAGCCAGAAATGTCCAACGTATTTTGAGGTCCTAAGTTTCTTAAATGAAGTCTGAGTTCGCGTGCAGCTGTTTGTAAAAATGCATTGCTGTGATTTGAAGCGAAAGCGCTTGTATCAGCCTGTCCTCGCTCCCGCTCTCTGGCACTCTCTCTGGGACGACGGCGACGTGATGATCGAGATGCTGATGGAACTCTTCGTTGAATTAAATCGTTTCGATGACTTGACGGAGGATTCGACAGACAACCAGCAACCGACATAGAGGAAGATGGTGATTGCTCTTGGCTTTCTTCTAAAAGTCTCTCTAAAATACGAGGACTGGTCTCTCTTTCTGCCCTCCCTAAAAGTATCGCAATTCGCAATTAATTAGAATGTTAACTAAATACTTGTTAAATGAGTTGACAAATATTATTAGCATTACTTGAAGCACTCGACCGTCTGCTTGAACTGGATGGATTAGTAGCTTGACTTTTCTTAGCAATTGCACCGAATCTCTGTTCTTCACTAAGAATACTGAATGTTGTTTGTTCCTCAATCAGGTCCAGTTGTGACTGACTAGCATTGACTAATTCTTCTGATGGTAGGCATTTTTCTGCTACAATATGTCAAAGAATAGGTTAGTCTATTGTATTTAAGGTACACTATTAATAACAAAAAATTGAATATCGGAGAGTATTACGATTAAGTCGTGACTCGTCCGTCGTAGAACCAAACAGCCAATTTAATCCCGTCAAACTGTGTGCCCCTTGAGAATCACCAGATTTTATAGATTCATTGTCAAAGCTTTTAGGTTGACCGTCGGCAGTTGTATTTTCTACAAAATTATTCAAAAAATATTAAAATACACATGGGAAATGTACACGCTACGAAAGACTCATGTTATGTTTAAAGAAGAATAATTGTTTACCTGAACTGGTAATGGGACTACTGCTGTTGATTGAAGAGGCAATTGCTTTAACGGCGACATTCACAGCTTGAAAGAGCCATTGGCTGGGAAATGGTCCACCCACCTGATTCCAACCAGTCATCGAATCGTCCCTGGGAACCAATGTAAATCTCTTTTCTCGTTCGTTGGCAAGTTTTTCATTTTCAAGTGATGATGCAGTAGGATTTTCAGAAAAATCGTCTGAAATTCCTCTGTCAGGACTAGACACACTTTTGACAGTAAAATCGCCAACTGAAATATCCTTATCTTCTGAGTTACATGATGAGTTTGGATTGCAGTTTTTAGTTTCCAGTTTTATATTTGATTGACTATTATTTCCTCTGTCACTTTCAAAATGTTTACACGGTCGTCCTTTAATACTTCCATCCAAAGATCTTGTGCTGAAAGACACTTTCTTGTTATGACTGCTCCCAGATGGTCCAGTAAAGCTTCCACTTTCCTTTTTTAAACCAGTACTTTGATTTTTTGCTTTTGACTTTTGTTCAAGACTGCTGTGCCTTGCAAGTAGTGGTGTGCGGCTTCTCACCTGATCATCGCTGTCACTTTCGCTGTCTTCACCATCACTAACGTTAATTTGAGCCCCTTTACTATCTGGTTGGTTGCTACATTCGATTTCATCCGAGTCTGTATCTGCAATTTCTATCTTTTCTACATCACTATCGGAAAGGACTTGAACTGACGACTGCCCACTTCGAGATACATCGTTACGTGTACTTTGGTTCGGACTATGACAGGAAGTAGAATCAGAAACAGTAAAATGGGGACGAGAATGAGAACTGCTGAGCTCGTGTGCGCTTCGGTGATTTCTACAGTGTGGTGATTGAGAAGAAGACTTAGATTTTGTTTTCTTAGCCGACCCGCAAGAAGTTTCTAGTGCACTTTGAGTTCGTCGAAACTTTTGTCGTTTGCTTTCCTTGGTACCTGCATTAAGATTAACAAAATTAAGAAATGGGATTCAAAAGGATTGATTAATTGATTTTATATATGAACACAGGAAGAAATCACAAAAACCGAAACAAGAATTACTTTGAGATAAAACATGACCAAGTTCCAACGACGTGGTCCCTTTTAAATTGGCACAATCAGTAGAACTACACGTTAGCCCGGATTCCAAACTGAATACGTTATTAAAGCGTCTGGCTTCATTCTGATAATCCGTAACGTCCTGTAACACATAATAAACTTTGAAGTAACACAATCATAAATTAGATAATTGGATTTATGATAACAGATGACAAGAATCATTAATTACCATCGACATTATTGATGGTTCATGAGATATTGGAGATAGACTAGGCAAATCCTCAGGGTCCACAACAACAGACGCTGTAGAAATGTCACAGTGTGATTCTTCTTTACCGTTTAAGGCACTTTCTTCAGTTATCACCACCGTCTCTACTGCAGACGCATCTTAAATACAAATTACTCGTATTTAACATTAGATCGAATCAAGTCAATATTTATGGACAAAACTTACCAGTTTCAGGAAGTTCAGTTCTTATATTTTCCCCATTGGAGCGAGGTCTCAGTGCATTGCGCGACGTAGACTGTTTGCTACTGCTTGAACTACTATGATTACTAGAAGAGCTTTCTTTTCGATGTACATCAACTTTTAAGTCACCACCTTTAAAATGCAAATCATTACATGCATGGTTAGTTTGCTTATTTAAAATATCACAAACATTTAATTCCATAAAACACGGCTGACAGACGTTCGTATTTCTCTATGAAGGGTATATAGAATTAGAATTTCCAATTTTGTACAAAGAAACACATTAAGCAACCGTGGCGTAAACTAGCATTGAACTTACCAATCGGAGACTGAGTTTCATCCTCGTCGACAACAATATCTCTCAATCGAGGAGGTGGCCGGGAAGAGGGCAAAACTTGCAGTTCAATCCCTTCACTGAATTTTAAAAAGTGAAAAAAAAATATGCAATTAAATGACAAATATAAAACGACAGACAGACATATATGTAAGGCGACATATAAAATATTTACTTACGAGGATTGATTTTGTGGCAACCTATGACCCTTCGGCCGCCTTTTCTTAGAATTATCATTAACAGCTTCACTGTCTACAGGACTAGGCAAAGGTTCATCTTTCACAGATTCTTGAACGGCTTCAGTTGTATCGAATAAATAGTGGAACCTACAATTTAGGGTCTTTACTGCAATAAAAAGTATTCCAATGGCACCGCAATATATTGACCAAATCACAAGGGACGATGTAAAATACTGAAAAAACCAACATTGAATTTAGCAAATGCATTTCTACCGTTACTAATATAACTTGAGTACATTATACATTATTTTGTATGCTTTAGAATTGACAACTTACGATACATAGAATTAACGGCAGTGCTAAAAGAAATAGCCATAAATATAAATGAACTGTGTTTGTAAATAGAGGTTGCCGAGGATCGTGGAACCAACCCCCTGTGATCGAGGCCCATATTCCTTGTCGAAGAACTTCGAACAGTTGTGATCCCATTGTTACATTTCTTAAACATGAACTCAGTTAATCCTGTCACCCTCCAGACCCCAAGACAGTCACCGTCACAGTACCGTTGCTTGTAATGTGGAGGATAGCAATTTTGTTAGATAAAGCACGATGTAACTATTTCATAATTTCTGAAACGACAAAGTACAAACAACATTATTAATCATTAAAACAACATTAGGCTCAAAATGACACAACTCAAAGTTAAAAGTAAATTCATAATTTTATTGTTACTGTACCTTCCACAATTTTGATTTTTTTATCTCAACTTTATCGTCAACTGCCATTAGCTTTGATAATAATGTTTGTAGTCAGTTGTCCACAACTTTCAACTTAGTAATATTTTTGTGACAACTGACTATCTGTGAGGTGACTCAGTTTTAAATTATTAATTTCGAGAACTTTAATATAGTGTGCTGTTAAATCGTCTGGTCTGCTGAGCCACAAGTCAATTTTAGTGCCAAGTAAATAGACTGCAAATAAATGCGTTATAGATTAATTCGTTTTACTAAATGATTGAATAAGATTAAATGTTTGTATTTAATTTGACTTTGATTTCATTTTTGTTACACTTTTGACATTTTGAAAATTCGTACGCTGCATGGACCCGACAGAACTACAAGTACAACGACACAAAGTACAAGTTATATACTTATACCAAATAACAATATTATTTGCATAATATAAACGTTAGTCTATATACATGCGTAGGTATATTATATACAACTTATATTCTCAGTCTTCTTCTATCATCTTCCTATATACTATAATACATTGCATTGTTCTATACTCTACATTTTGTATATACATACATACATACTACATACCATATGTGTTGATAAATATATTTTATAATAGATACAACGATACA